>BQNB010098916.1:0-25048 GCA_026074375.1 Tanacetum coccineum
TTTTTTTATAAAACCCTTTCATGTATTTTAACATCAATACAATATTAGTTATTGATTTTAGGTTTCGGTAATTATCAACATGTTAAAATGGCTCGTGATGCCACTGAAGGTTTTATACTTTCATAACAATTATATTAAACCATAACATCAAAGCATAGAATAGCGGAAGCAAATAAAGGATCAAATAACATGTTTGAATAATTAACCGAATTAGGGTTACATACCTTTTGATTCTAGCCCGAACAAGAATCAAATTGCTTAGGGATTATCTCCAAGAACCCTAATTAGGGTTTATACGAAAACAATCCAAGAACAATCTAAAGGAAGATTGTATCACGATCTTATACACACGCTATGTATCGAGTTAACCAATCACTAGCTTGATAACACGTAGCGTTTAAACGAACGATTCGATCCGATCAACCCAAGGTTATGGAGCCGAATGAAGGACAAGAATAGTGATAGAGTTTTTAGGGATTATTGTGTGTGTCCTTGTCCTTATGGTCGTTAGTCTTTTCCGTTAAATACTTAACGACCGTTAAACGTTTACGTGTAAAATTAACAAATATATTATTTATTAATTGTTAACTCGTAGTGAGTGCAATCCCGTGATCTTGAGTTCGATCCTAACACACATCTATTAATTTATCGTCCATAAACTAACATTAGACGCATAAATTATTGGCCCAAGCCATTGTGGGCTTGAGATCCATTAGATCTAGGGTTTAGTAGCTTATTCCCAAAGCTATGTTCTATTATAAATAGACATGCTTTTATGTAATGAAAAGAATCCAATCAATATCAATTTCTATCATGTTATGCCATACATAAATGTAACCAAAATATAAAATTAAAAGTTTTGATTACAAAATAATATATTGTTTTAAAAAAATAAATAAACAATCGATTTATAACAACAAAATCCAAATAAGCAATATCAACAAATGCGTGATAATATTTACCCCGACATATATGCTCCTTGAAGCCCACGGTTTACATACACACTATAAATAACGAAACCGCATAACTTTTTTCCTTATTCAAAAACAGAAGACGCAAAGAGATTCATCGCAAGTTAGTTTTCGTTAGGGTTTAAGTTCGTAAAAGCAGAAGAATAATTTTCAAAGCTGGCTGTACAAGTTTTAGCAATGGATCAAGTTATGCTTCAAAGGATGCCGTTTGGTTTTTATCACTGTAAGCTTCTTGTGTTATTATCAAAACTAAGATATATGTTAATGTTTTTGTTTTGTGTTATACAAACATGCATACATCGTCATGTGTTATTGCGTGCATATGATTTCTTATACGTTGTGTGCGTATCTTATGTACACATATATGATCTCGACTATAAACACATGGTCATGTAGTAATTAAAAAACTATAATGTACTTTATGTGTATCTTTTGCACAAATACAATATTTAATTTGACTATGTTATCGTGAACCGAGAATAAAAATAAAAGATGTCATAAGAGATGAATCGTGAACGAGATGACACAATATACAACCGACTTAATAACGTTTTAGACCTTTTACTATCCAGCGTCTTTTTTCATCAAATTTTAGATATATTTTTAAGCAAAGTTTGTTGTAACTTAAGGCTTAAGTAATTAAAAAGAAAAAAAAGATATCTTTTGCACCGATTAGTTTCTCAGTATCCAGTTTAACTTTTCAGAGTGGTCAAAGTTGAACCAGTTTGACTCTGAAAAGTCAAACTGAACACTTATTTTGAGACGGAGGAGTATAAAACTGTAACCAACCATAAAATAAATTTAAAAATCAATGTTGTGTAATTCAGTTTATAAATCTTTTAATTTACCCGGTTCAATTTTCGATTTATCGAGTTGAATCAAATTTTTGATTCGGCCGGTTGAAGTATGAACCGACCGGGTAATTCAGTTTATAAATCTTTTAGTTGATTCGGCCGACCGGGTCAACTCAATTACCAAAAAATCAATGTTTTAAAACTTGCATTGACTCGGCCGGTTGAAGTATGAACCGGTCAGGTGACCGGTGAGCAAAGAAACACGTCAGTAAAACTGATTGAACCGTGAAGCGATAGCTCGAACCAATCGATTAGAAACCTGTTTTTAAAACATTGCAAAAAGTTGGCTATAGTTGTGTAAAATGGACAAAAATAAAAAGTCAAAAACACATAAGCAAGTAAAGTGGTGGTGAAGTTTGCGGCTGAATTGAATTCCCCTAGTCAAACACATAAGCAGGACCCAAATATCAAAAAATAACACGATGATGAGGCACTGTTACAGATCTATAAGTAACCTCGAAATAATCAACGGTCAGGAATTGTTGTCACATTATTTGGGTCTCACATTTCCCACACGCTATACACGAATATTCCTCACCACTCAACCTGAATATTACGTTCTTCTTTCCTCCAGTCGGCAAAAAACAAAAAAATATATATAACACGTTTTATAAAAACGTAAGTTATTTTACAACACATATTTGTTCTGCTCATTTGCTCTTAAGTAATATTGTTGTTGTTGTTGTTCATAATATACCTTGTATTTCTTTGTAACCACCAATGGGTAAACAACAACGTAAGTACTTCTTGTTAGTTCATGTTATATGGTTTATTGATTACCGTATTTGTTTATGTTGCTAAGAAATTATTGAGTTTAGTCGATTTTAAGGTTATTTCTTGATATTATAGTTAGTGTTATATAACATTCAAGTAATTAATTAGTTATGCATGTTTTCATCAAAAACCTCTTGCCCAACGGTATGTGAGTGGCCGATCAACCCATAGTTTATAGGTTCAAGTCTCATTGGAGACATGTGAGATAGGTGGTGTAGATAGTAAAAATTTGCGGTTCTAAGAAAAAAAAAGAAGTTATGCATGTTTTCGGCCTAAAGCATTTTAAAGTAACACAAGTGTACCTAACAATGTTTTTTTATCACCAAAATATGCAGTTAGTAAGTGTATAGGACTATATGCCATTAAAATACGGAATATCAAACATCCTTTAAGTTCTTTTTTTGATTTTTGGTGTTTGGTTTTGTAGGTAATTCACGTAAGAATGCTGGAATGCTGGATAGTGACGACACGGAAAGTGTGTGTTCTTCATCGTCGACTGTTCGGTCCGATTATGTTGGAATGATGGGGTCTCCTGCTGAGGAGCTCCAGCTTAATAAGGAAAGTGTGTTGGATCAGAGTTTAGATGCTTTGTATGAAAAAAGGTAGTTGTTCTGTTCCTTAAATTCGTTTATGCGGTTGTTTAATTGTTATATTCAAGAATGCAGGATTGTTTGGTTGTTATATCTTATATTGATTGATTACTGCTATTTCAAAAATAGGATTTGAATAATCACATAATTGTGAACCTCTAGTTAGGGATACTTAGTATCAATTAGGTTGGTTTATGCGACTTTGAACTGCAGTCTTAGTGCTGCTTATCTTTATTGCCGGAAAAAACAGAATTGGAATTAGTTTTGCCGTACAGAGTGGATTTTGGATGCTTTAGATTAGGCTGTCTTATTAGAAATATGATTAAATTTGTTGTTTTTCTCGTGTAAAGGGGATCCACGAGGGAGAAGGCTTTGGAGGATATAATAGAGGCTTTTAATAGCAGCTTGCCACACGAGTTTATTGAAAAGAAGTAACATTTCTCTGTTTTCATATATTGAGCTTTATTAGTATCTTGTTGAAACTAATCTTGTATTGACGATATATATTTGTAACCATAGATATGCAACATTGCTGCATCAATGTCTGAATTCTGTAAAAAAGGGATCTTCTAAAGAGATAGCTCTAGCATCACATGTCATTGGTATGTAACTGAGTTATTCGTTTTCATGTAATTAATATTTAATGGTTGAGCTTGGTCTCTAAATGGTGTTGTATCTGTGTAGGCTTACTGGCTCTAACTGCTGGCTTGGGTGAGAAAGCAGCAGAAATATTGGAAGATTCGGTCAATCCCATCTCAGAAGCTCTGAGATCTCGTTCTGAAGCAAAAAAGCTAGAATCGGTATATATTCATTCAATAGTGTAATATATTTATGCTTGCAATTTAATTTCTTAATTTATCATCTAATTTTGGCTTTTTCACTAATCTGTAGTTATTGGAAGGGTTGGCTGTGATTGCTTTTGTTGGGGGAAATGAACCCGAAGAAACTGAAAAATGCATGCAACTTATGTGGCAAGTGGTTCACCCGAAACTTGGTCCCAATGTATGTGTCTCTTTATAATTGTTAGTTATCAATCAATCTTTCCTGAAGTCTAGGAGACATTGACTAAAGATAAATTTCAGGTTGTTGCCACTAAGCCATCACCGGCAATAATAACAGCAGTCGTATCTGCTTGGTCATTTCTTCTTACTACTATGGAAGGATGGGCAGTTGATCCTAAACTGTGGCAAGAGTGAGTATATTTATTTAGCACCTCTACTCTTTCTTCTTTTAGTTTGTACATGCTAACTCGAAAAATATACTTTGCAGGAGTGTTTCCTATCTTTATACACTTTTGGACAAGGATGACAGATCTGTTAGGATTGCAGTTGTTGAAGCACTTGCTTTGATATATAAGATGGGAAATTTGGAGAAGTTTTGTGGTGGCTCTAAAGGTGACAGTGACAACTCGGTTAAAGATGCTGCACATATACATGGTTTTAGAACAAAAATCTTGAATCAAGTTCGTAACCTTTCTGCTGAGGCGGGTGGAAAAGCAATTGCTAAGAAGGATCTCAATAATCAACGCAATACTTTTAGAGATATTTTGGAATTTCTTGAGGTACTTCTTGATCCTTCTTTTGAAATGATTTGTATACATGCAACCTGATGTTTATAATAGTTTTTGTTTGATAAATAATTAGGATGGTTATGCTCCTGAAACCTCAGTTAAGATTGGCGGGGGGTCACTTACTACATTAACTTGGTCACAACTTATCCAGTTAAACTATATGAAGAGATTCCTCGGGGGTGGATTCATGAAGCACATGCAGGTTTATTTGATAACATATTTGTTATGTATGTTTAGTTTGGCAGTTGCAAATGATTTTGAACTCGCTGTTAGAAAAAGTGAAGTTACAAGGCAATTGGAATTGTTGTGAACTGACTTATATGCATTTTTATCGAGTATTAATGATTGATTTTATATGAGCAGGAAAATGAATTCCTTCATGAAGTGTTCAACTTTACACCAAAGCAAAAGTCTCTTTCAAAAGAGAACCGTGTATCCGGGTTAGACAAGGTTTGTGCATTCTCTTAGTAACTTAAGTTCATTTTAATCCATCTAAGTTACAACAGAAATCTTATTGCCTTATGGTTTAATGTTCCTTACAACTCTGTTCCATATTTCAGAAGATGTATAGATCTCCAAATTCGATTCTCAACAAGGCAAGGACCCAGTTTATGAGCAAACAGCGAATGATTTCTCGGGTAGGCCAAGTTCTTAATTCTCCAAATGCTTTATGTTTTATGTTTTGCGCGTTCATATGAACATGGTAAAACTGTTCTAACATTTATATTTTGGGATTTCAGGATAGAAATGCCGGGCACTATGCATCTGACTTAGGCGATGAGTAAAGGTTGCAGCCTCAAGACGTGCTGCATATATGGAACCTCATTGTCATCGTTATCCATCAATATTTGATTTATAAGACAGTTTAGGGATTCATTTGTGTGATTACATTGAAACCATCAAATTATTAATGCATCTTATTCTTATTCATTTGTTTGCTCTCATATATATCTTTGGTTTTGTTCCTTCTCAAGTTTCAATTCTTTAACACAAGTTGTATTAAACATTTTCACAGTAGTTGATAACTATTTAAATTTTTTTAATCTTGTAATCTAAATCTGCTCCTATAGTTTAGTATTTCTTACGAGTAAGACTATAGTAACATTTATCAGCTGACTCAATAAAGATAGAATGGCCATTGGCTAGAAGTAAACAGGAAGACCCTATCTCCCACTCCCAAGTATTACTAATATTTAATAGCTTGATTCATTTCACACAACCTTCCATGTGTGCTAATGAGTACATCTCACATAGTTCCATACATAGTCCAAAATTTAACTGGGAATGATAAGAGTAAGATTTGTTAATTAAGTAGGTTATTATTTTAACTTTTTTTTGAAAGGCTGGATTTATTAGAAACGCTCTAAGGAAGAGCAAAAGAGATAATTACAAACACCTCGGGGACATGAACAAACCCCTAAAAACAACCAAAAAAGAAAAATACAAAGGGGATAACAAGACTAGCAAATAACAACTCTCGGGTTACAACACCAAACACTCCCGATGGCTCACTTGAGCGAACATCTCTCAGAAATCCAAAGTAGAGACAATCTTTGGATGGACAGGAATATATCCTTAGTTTTTATATTTTATTGCTATCCCAACGAAGAATCCGATCCCGGGGCAATTGTTTAAACTCCCTGTTTTGTAAACTCTGTTTCTCCAACCCCATAAAGACCAAACCACAATTTGATAAACACCATGAAGAATTTTAGAGAGCTTAGGAATTCCAGAAATGGAGACATTACCAACTGATATGTGAGAAATCACATATCCTTTTTATACCAAAAATAAACCTTAAATGATCAAAATGTGCAAAAATATGCTTGTATTTGTGTATTTTGTTGTTTGTGAATGTGTAGGTACGGATATTGCAGTTTTACGAAAATATTGCAAAAAAAATCACAAAAAAAAATAAATGATTCAAAACCGGACAAACCCGGAACACGGGAAAAAAGGAAAAAGAGTCCACCAAGAAGCCCAGGGGAGTTATATTGAATAACAAAAAGTCAAATAGTATTTAACCCATGGGTTGTCCAAACAAAGATCAAACTCACACGAAAAGACAAAAACCCTTTAAAAAATTACACCCAAAAATACCCATAAATTGTATTAAACCATTTTTCCACTAAAAAGCCCTTAAATTCCATAAACACGCAGTTCAGTCCTCTAATGTATTTAATAAAAGACTAACGGTCCCCGTTTTTAACCTCACCAATAAAAACCTTACCAAATTCCACAACATTCTATTAACCCCTTTTTAACCGGCCCGCAAAACCACCCCTTTAAAAAAAAACCCGAGCCCCCCCGAAAGTTCCCAAAAAAGTTTTATCCCCTATAAACCCCGGGTCAACCCCAACAATAACAAATAGAAAAGGGGGGGGCGGGAAAAAAACAGTGTTTAACTGTTTAACACCGTTCTATTCCCCAATTTCACCATCCCTTGTATATAAAACCTCAAATGTTTAAAATGAAAAATTAATACCTTGTAATTAACTCAATTTAAATGAAATTAACCCAATCCAACGTGACAAGTCAAAGATGCTAAGTACCAAGTACCATCTCAGCAAAAGAAACGTCACCAAAGCTTATGATTGGTCAAGCTCTGACACAAAGAATGACACGCGGGGCTCAAAAGAAACACACCAAAAGGGAAAAATTACACTAAAAACAAGCCAAAAGAAGCACAAGGCTCTGACACAAGGAATGCCACGCTGGCAATCCGTGTGATCACATCTTTGATCTAACGGCTAAGACAGGGTATCCAATGATTGAAAGGATTCAAGGGCAGAGATCAAATCCAAGAGGAATGTGTGAAGAAGGCCTAGAAGCATCTTCTCCTGCTATAAATACAAGCCTTGCTCACTCACATCAAGTATCTAGGAGTAGTATTAATATAGCTTAGTGTAGTTTTTAAATAATTTGTAATTTTTGCAATTTAGCTTATAGTAATGTCTTAATTCAGTGATTGTAATATCTTTTTCAAGCTTGTAATCATTAATTAATAAAAGTATGTTTTCATTTTAATGTTCAATTTATGTTTTATAAGCAATTTGGTTTAATAAGCTCTTAATTAATCAAACAGTTCTTAATAAGCTCTTAATTCACCACTCAAGCTAGTATTCACTTAGTTAAGCTCTCAAAAGCTTAACTAAGCTTATTGACACTTAAATCCACCTCAAAATTACCACAGCTTATTAAGGAAGGGAAGCCAGTAATGGAAGGGCTTCCAGGACCTCACCAGCTTATCCTAGGATAAGCTGGAGCTTGTTGATAGCTCAAAAGAGCATTTATAAGCCTTGTTTTGTGCAAAGGCAGTTGTAAGTTCTCTTTTTACATTTTTAGCTTTAATTTGCATTTCTAGCTTATTACTGCTTATTGCCTGCTTAATTTGTTTAGAATAGCTTATCTGTGCTTATCAATGTTTACTTGTGCTTATTCTAGTAGTTTAATGCTTAATATGCTTGATAATCAACCTAGATCTTAGTTTGTTAGATTTTAGTATAAAACAGTTTGAAAAACAAAAAAAATATTAGCATAGTAATTAGCTTATCAATTCTGCTTATTTAGTTGTTAAAAGTTGCTTATTAGATTTGTTAAAAGCTAATTAATATCTGGTATTTGGTCTTTGTTCATTATTTCTCATCTTCATAAGCTAAAAATGGATTTTGGCCTTTTTAAGGAGTGTTTGGCACAAGGCAGTACTAACTCAAGTTAGTACTGCCAAGGCCATTTGGTCCTTAGGATTGGTTTAAAATTACATTTGCAGGTTTATAAGATTGGATTTAAGGAAATTTGTAGGTTTAAATTAGTTTTCATTTATGTGAATTAGCTATAGTTTAGTCTGTTAGTTTAAGCTCAGATCCTTAAGCTCATTAGGTTTTAATTGTTTCTAGCAGTTAAACTTAGTGGATTTATAGCTATTTTGGTGTTCTATTAGAATAGAAGATAGTTTGCTAAGCCTGCATTTGTTAGTTTTAAGTTTTAGTTGTTCATATGTCAATTGCATCAGCAGTCATAAAAGCCAAATAGCCAATTTCTAGCTTAAAAATCAGCAGGTAAAAATAGTTTTTAGAGTTTCCAATTTTGTTCACAAGAAGATTTTAGGTAATAGTAGACTTATTTCAGCTTAATTTGCTTTTAAAAGTTCATTAAGCTATCTGTTTTTAAGCTTAAATTCAGCATTTTGTCTTTTGAAAAAACCAAAGGTTCACTCAGCATACTAAGTGTAATAAGCTGTTTTCAAATAGCTTTTTCTTTGTCCATTAGCTTTTCAAATTAGTTTTTAAGACCTGTTTCAAGTAGCTTTTTGGCCATTGTTTAAGTAGGTGTAGGGCTTATAACCATAAGGATCCATTTGCTTATTTGGAATTAAGCTCAAAAGTGCCCTTAAGGCCTGTTTGGTTAACAGTTTTATCAAAGTGCTTATTTGAGATTTTTAGCTTATTGCATTGAGTTTTTGTTTAGTTTCTGTCTTAATTAGCTTATTAGGTTAATATTAAGTTGTTTGTAGCTTATTAGTTCTAGGATTTAGCTTATTTTGTCTCTTCTTAAAAAACCTAAAACATCAAAAACAGCATAAGTAGCTTTTTCATTATGCTTTTTTAGTGCTTATTTGATTTTCAAAATGCTTTTTGTTTATTGTTTCAAGTAGCTTATAGGCCAGGCTTTAAGTAGGTATAAGTTAGATTGCCATAAGGATCTGTTTGCTTATTGCAAAATAAGCTCAAAGTTTGCTATCTGTCTGTTTGGTATGCAGTTTTAGATTAAGAGCTTATTTGGATTTTCAGCTTATAGCTATTAGTTTTTGCTCAAAGTTAGTTCATTCTAGCTTATTAGATTAGTTAAAGGGTAGACTTAGCTTATTTCACTAGGCCTTAGCTTATTAGATGCTTAAGCTTTGAAAAAAGCCCATAAAGAAGCCAAGTTTTTCTGCATGAATTTTAAGCTGATTTCTAGCTTATTAGTGACTTTCAAAAAAGTTGTTTTCATAAAAATGGCTTATTTTTATCTGTTTTACAACTTTGCTGTTTAGATTTTTGCAAAAATAAAAAAAGGGGAAACCAAGGAAGTCGAGGGTGAGCAAGACTCGAACCCCCGACCTCAACCTAGTTTCACCCTTTTATAAGCCTCAACACACACACCCCTCACCAACGTGCCCTTGGGACTTTTACGTCCAACTTTGCATTATCAAACCTTTTAACCTATTTTGAGTTTTAGAATTAATAAGCAATTCGATTGCTTATTTGAATTTTCCTGGCTTATTTAGTTTAGCATTTTAGGATTTCTTATTTTTCTTACAACCTGCTTATCATAAGCTATTTTTAGAAAAAAATTAGGATTTTTAGCTTAAAGTTTTATATTTTTCGTGAATTAATTTTGTTATAAACTTTAAAAAATCATAAAAAATAGAAAAATAATCAAAAAAATAATTTTCTTTTTTATAAAATTTTCTTTTATCATATTCTAGGCTTAGGTTGAAATTTACTTCCGTAGGGTTAATATTTTGAAAGTTCAATTTTTAAAGAACGGGATTCGATCCCCGTTCTCGTTTTCTTCGTTTTTAGCTCAAATTACTCTCGGTTTAGAATTTCCTTAGCTTTTTACTTTTAAATAGTCATTTAGGATTAGAAAAAGTTTAGAAAAGTATTTAGGGTTTAATTTTAGTGTTCTAGCTTATTTGTCGTGTTTACTTTATTTCCCGTTATCATTTTTTCGTAGTTAGGTTTAATTGTCCCTTTATTTGCTCACTATTAGGATTTTAGAAAACAAATCATCTTCAAACCAATTCAAGTCATTGTCCAAATAACAAACGAGGTCTCAATTTCATAAGTCTTTGGGAAAACGACCCGGTAATCACTTACCGGTTAAACGTGTAGTATTTTTGTAAGATTTTTCTTACTACCTTTGTCCTCAAGGGTAGTTTTGGAATTTTCTATACTTTATATTATTATACGTATTAAAACTATACATCACCAACATTACCAGAGGCAACGTCTCTAATCGAAAGAGAAGCTAACGACGAGCTCATATCAATCCTCTACTCTAGACTTTACGCCAAATGGTTTTCACCTAAGAGCAACTGAAAAGGCAATGGTCAATTGTTTCATCCTCTGAATCGCAAAGCGAACATGCTTTAGAAAGTAAAACCAGACCCCTTTTCGCAAGATTTACTCGAAAGCCTATCAAGAGAGGCACGCCAAATGCAAACATTGATCTTCCTAGGGACCCAAGAGTTCCACACGTGATGCTTACCAAGATTGCAATTTGTTGGACAATTAGGACAACAAACCCAAAGTTCGATCGCAGAACGCTAGATCGTATCGAGCACAAGTAGCAAACACGAGAGACTACAAAGAACCGACAAATATATATGCACGGTATACCCTCAAACACCCCTTTATTAAAAATCTAATAAAGCTTACAATTTGAGGAAGAAGAATGAATAACTAGCATCCCCCCTCATATCTATTTATAGAGATGACGGGGTGAAAACCTATCCTAAGTCGAATAGAAAACTCCTTGCCTTGCAAGACAAGCTTATCTAATCCTAGTTATAGTCTATTCCTAATCTAAATTACAATGTACACTTACCCCCTGACCTTTGTTTAAGTTTATTCCTAATATACAACAATTTTCACCTTAGGAGTAACACTTAAACATAATCGATACTCGACATCTTCATCCAATGCTCGAACCTCGAATCGGGGATGGCCTTGTTAACCAGGCCTTGAACTTTAGTCATTTCCCTAGATTAGCTTTCATAGACTCCTTCACTTTTTTATTTTCAGCAACATTACCCTCTGCACTCTCTTGACCAGGTACTCTGGTTACCATAATGTTTGCCTCCACCTTTATACCAAGGTGTACCTTTTCCTGCTCCTTTACCAAGCAGTCTGTGTTTATCTTTTCTTCAAGTTGCTTGTCCTCTAACCGTCTTTGAGCCACTGCAGCATCATCGTTACTAACCTGAAAAACCTTAGCTTTACGATTCCCTTGAGCTCCCTGCCGTTCCACCTCAAACCAAACACGTTTATCAACATGTACTCCATGAAGTCCTGTTCTAACACCGGGACCAAGTTGTTTGAACCCAACTTGTTTATGACCAAGTTGTTTGAACCCAACTTGTTTATCACTTTTGCTTCCAAAGCATACACACAGTTCTTTTTCCTGATCACAATCATCATAAACCGACAACCTTTGATCACCATGGCGGACGCTGATAAAACTACGGCGTTGAAGACGGATGTCTACAAGAAAGCACACAGTGCCTTACTCTTGTTCTTGGATAACAAGGTGTTGAGGGAAGTCAACAAAGAAGATTCTGCTGCGGGGGTTTGGTTAAAGTTGGAAACTTTGTATATGACAAAGTCTTGAGTCAATAAATTGTACTTGAAGAAGAAGCTGTTCACTTTCTACATGCATTCAGGTAAGAAATTATTTGAACATATAGATGAGTTTAATAAGTTGATCGGTGACTTGGCGAACATAGACGTTGATATTGATGACGAAGATCATGCACTCATGTTACTTACGTCATTACCATCTTTATATGATAACTTTGTGGAGACATTGCTTTACGAAAGAACAGGACGCTCTTGAACAAGGTTAGGTGTTCACTGATTCAGTCTGGTTTTCCAGATTCATTCTGGGCAGAAGCAATGGTGACGGCAACATATCTGATCAATAGGTCCCCATCTACAACATTGGAGAAGAAGACACCTATGGATTTATGGTTAGGACATCTGGCAAATTACGAGATGTTGAGGATATTTGGTTGCGTTGCTTATTCACACGTGAATCAGGGGAAGCTCAAGCCTAGAGCTATAAAATGCATATTCCTGGGGTATCCTGATGGTGTGAAGGGATACAGATTATGAAGGTTAGATGATGTCAAACCAAAGATAATCATAAGCAGGGATGTGGTATTTAATGAGAGCCTTATGTATAAGGATACTCTTAAGGGTGCTGGTGCTGCAGATTCTGGGAAGGAAGTTGAGTTTGAGGTGGAACTTCAAGGCAGTAGGGTCGAACCAACTGTGGATCCTCATACTAGGGCAAATCCAGGGAATGAAGATGAGGAACAAGATGAAGGGCCTCAACAACAGAATCTGGACAACTATGTTCTGGTGTGTGATAGAGCAAAGAGAACAACTGCTATACCTGCAAGGTATAGGGATAAAGGTAATGTATCATTGTCTAGACCATCAGGGTCTAGGGTAGAAGATGATATGGCGGCTTATGCGTTTGCTATTGCTGAGGAAGAAGATACACATGAACCTATCACATTCCAGGAGGCGATTAATTCATCTGAAAAGGATGAGTGGGTTCGTGCTATGGAGGAAGAGATGAGTTCTTTAAAGAAGAACCATACTTGGGAGTTGGTCTATCAACCACCTGGTCAGAAGCTGGTAAGCTGCAAGTGGTTGTATAAGATTAAAGAAGGGATTGAAGACGTTCAGAAACCAAGGTACAAAGCAAGGCTGGTAGATCAAGGGTTTACACAGTGAGCAAGGATTGACTACAATTAGATTTTTCACACGTGGTTCGACATACATCTATTAGGGTGATTCTCTCATTAACTACTTGTTAAGATTACGAGTTGGAACAATTTGATGTGAAGACGGCGTTTTTGCATGGTAATCTTGAAGAAACCATTTATATGAGGCAGCCATCGGGTTTTGAAGAAGGAACGGGCAACACGGTATGTTTGTTGAAGATTACAAAAGGTTTGATGTGTATATGATCAGTAATGGGTTTAGCCGCAACATCAATGATAACTGCTTTTACTTCAAGGAGTTTGCACCAGGTATATATCTATTGCTGTATGTAGATGATATGTTGATTGGTTGTAAAAGCAAGTCTGAGATCGAATATACCAAGGGACTGCTGCGAAAAGAGTTTGATATGAAAGAACTGGGTCCAGCTAGGAAGATACTTGGTATAGAGATTGTCAGGGATAGGGGTAGCCAAACCCTGAAGGTGTCTCAGTCGGGATACGTGTAGAAATTCTGAATAACTACAGAGTGGATAATGGCAATTCAGCCTCTGTGCCATTGGGAGCACACTTCAAGGTATCTTTAAAGGATTGTCTGTCAAGTGATTGAGATGTGGAAAGAATGAGTAAGGTCCCATATGTGAATGTTGTAGGTAGTTTAATGTACTTGATGGTATGTACTAGACCGGATATTGCACATGCTGTTAGCATTGCGAGCAGGTATTTGGCGAATCCAGGTAAAAACCACTGGGAGGCAGTGAAGTGGATTTTGAAGTACTTAAAGGGCACTGCTGATGTAGGTCTAGTGTATGGTAGAGATCAAGGGAAGCACGTGGATATTGACGGTTTTGTGGATGCAGATTATGCTAAAGACCCTGACAAGGGTAGATCGATAATAGGGTACGTGTTTATGGTACATGGTTGTGTTGTGAGTTGGAAAGCAACTCTGCAGCATGTTGTTGCATTATATACTATAGAGGCGGAGTATATGGCGCTTACGGAAGCTGTTAAGGAAAGCATTTGGCTTAAAGGTCTACTAATCAAGCTGGGAGTAAACCTAAGGTCAGTGGTTGTGAATTGTGATAATCAAAGTGCAATTCATCTCTCAAGAAATGCAATGTTTCATGAGAGGACAAAGCATATCAACGTGAGGCATCACTTCATCAGGGAGATCGTGGAGTCTAAAGAGATTGAAGTGGCAAAGATAGGCACGAAAGATAATGTAGCTGACGCATTTACAAAGGTGGTTCCAAGTCTGAAGTTCAAGTATTGCATAGAGATACTTGGTGTCGGGGATAACTAATCTTGTCACTAAGGTGGAAATTGTTAGTAATATTAGTATCCAAGTCTAGTTAGGATGAGTTATAGTCGATTAGGAATGTGTTTAGTTTCCTTATGTAAGTCTAACTTGCCTTCCAAGGCAAGTTTAGGCATTAGCTAAGTATGGTATGTGTTTATGGCGGTTTAAGTTGGGCCTGGGGTTTTCTAGCCGACCTATGGTATGTTAACCGACCCCCTCACCTTATAAAACGAGGTGAGGGGGTGATGGACAAGACACACATCTTCTATTCTTTCCTTGTAACCGATTGTTTGTTAATAAAACGTTTTGAACGTTCGGTTAAACTTTGTAGTATTGTTTTTCTTGCTTCTTTGTACTTCAATAGGTTACGTTAAAGGTCGCTACTTGTGCTCGATATATCCCGCGATCTAGCGTTCTGCGATCGAACTTTGGGTTGTTGTCAAAATCGTCCAACACAATCAATAAGAACTTTATCTTGAATCATATTTGATAGGGCCTTGACGTTAAGAGCACCCAAAGGATGAAGCGTCCAAACCCATTTATCATCAGCATCACCAAATAAAGAGACATTCCCAATAAGGCTGATGAGATTAGAAAGGTCATCCAAAGTCCTCCCACGAGAAGGCACACTCCAACTCCAAGTACCTGACGAGACACCATTCGAAACACCCTATCTATCGCTAACAAAACAACTTTTATTAGTCTAGAGAGCAAATAAACAGGGGAACTTGTCTTTAAGAATAGACCCGTCCTTACACCAAGTATCCATCCAGAATAAAGTGTTACTGCCATTTGAGAATTTCTTGAGAAACGAGGGCTTGAACACCGGATCACTAAGCTCAATTGTTTTCACGGCCTTAACAATATCACCCCACACCCCATTGCTGCTAGAAGGAGAAAGAGAACCATTAAAACCGCCGTCATCGCCATAAAAAACTTTGATAACTTTTCTCTAAAGAGCTTTTTCTTCATTTAGGAACTGTCATTTCCATTTTCCTAGTAAACTTAGGTTTTTTCTGCTAAAAGGCTACTGACCCCGAGCCCACCTTTATCCTGGCTTGAAAGAATGTTTTCCCATTTGACCTATGAGATACCTTTTGCATCCTCTTGAAAACCCAAAGAAAACCGACTGCGAATAGATTCTAACAACTTAATAACCTTTAAGGGCGCTTTGAATAAAGATAAAAAGTAAACATGTATACTCCCCAAGACTGACATAACGAGCATGAGACGAACTCCAATAGAAAGGCAATTAGCCTTCCAGGAAGACAACCTAGTCCGAAACCTATCCACCACTTCACTCCACCCATCACTATAATGCATATTTCGCCCAACCGGTAACCCAAGATACATGAAAGGAGTGTTATCAGACGAACAATTAATGGTCGAAGCTACCAGATCAACCTCATTTTGAGGCACCTCAATCCCGAAGAGACGACTTTTAGCAAGGTTGACTTTGAGCCCCGAAGCATCCTCATAACACTTAAGGATGTGAATGAGATGTTTGGCACTCAAATCCGACCACTTTCCAAAGAATAGCGCATCATCAGCGTACTGCAACAAGGAAAGATTAGACCCACCGTCAACAAGATAAACATCTTTATAAATACCTCTATTACACGCTTGTATAACTGACGGAGGGCTTCAACAACAATAAGAAAAAAGGAAAAGGGAGAGAGGGTCCCCTTGCCTAAGACCCCTTTCCATGGAGAACTCCTTGGAAGGCGACCCATTAATGAGAACCGAGATGGAGGCCGAGCGAAGACACAAGTCAATCCACCCTATCCACTCATTCCTAAAACCCATCTGCCCCATAATGCTTTTAAGAAAATCCTAATTGACGCTATCAAAAGCCTTTTCAAAATCTACTTTAAAGAGGAGAAGTTTTTGTTTTTCGAACTTAGCCCTGTTAATAAGCTCATTATCAATCAAACAACCATCCAAAATTTGCCTTCCAGCCAGGGAAGCAGTTTGGTTCGGCCCTATAACAGTCGATATAACCTTCGCGAGCCTCAAAGCTAAGATCTTGGAGATAATCTTGTATACACAACGAATCAAGCTAATAGGCATGAAATCAGAGAATCCCAGTGGGTCGTTCTTTTTTGGAATAAGAACAATGAAGGACGGGTTGCATCCTTTTGCCAATATTCTAATAGCTTCGAAATAATTTATACACTCGAAAAAAAGCCAATTTCAAGGTATCCCAATGGGCTTTGATGAAGTTGAAATTAAATCCATCCGGACCAGGGGATTTATTACCAGCACAACTCAAAACAGCTTCTTTAATCTATTCCATGGAAGTATGAGATTTCAATAAACAAGAATCAGAATTAGGGAGCTTTCGAAATAGGGAGCTCACGAATTTGGGCCTTGGTTCAGGCCGCTCTTTAAATCTAAAGGTGAAGTGCTCCATAGCTGCTTGATAATGTTAGGAGACTCACACCACACCATCCACGTGAATTCCTTTTATTGACCCTTTTGCAAACCTATTGTTTACGGTTGAGTAAAAAAAACAGGAGTTTTCGTCCCCTTCAATAGCCCAGCGAATCCTACTCTTCTGGGACGCTGGTTCGAACCCCAAAACCATTATTTTACGTTACCACCTAACTATGAAATTCTAAAAAATTGACGAGAATATATCAAGAATCAGCACATATATAAAAGTAGAAGTTTAATTTAACCACAAAATTGATTAAAAAGTACTTTTTTCGTCTCAATTTATTAGTTTACTTTTGACTTTTTTAAAATTTTATTTTTCAACTTTGATTATAAATATTTTTGTTTGTATTATATAATATTTGATGAAAATTATACCAATAAAAATAGATTTAAAACCTTTTCCATAAGTATTGTATAACACAAAAAAAATCTAATTAAAGCCAAAGTTAAGACTTCAAAAAACTAAAAGTGAACTAATAAATTAGGACACAAGGAGTAATAAACAATAGATCTATTCAAAATCCAAATAACCATAAGCCTAAAAAATGCGTAATATTTGGCTAGGCGGAGTGGGAGTATATTCACGGGGTGAGTGGCAAACTCACGGGCGAGATTCCATTCCACCCCCACCAAGTCCAGCGTGAGTTGGAGGTTGGATGGTGAGCCACTCACCAACGGTGAGTGTGAAAAAAAAGTGGGACCCATTCTTAATTCATACATTGCAAGTATTATATAAACAAAATCAACTACTCCATTTTTTACTTATAAATACCTATAAACTTCACCATTTTTACACACATCTTCTCATATTCTTACTCAAACAACATATATTTCATTCCTCATCTAATCGAAATGGATTCGTATACGTTTATGTTACCCGACGAAGAAGAAGGAGAAGAAGTTGTTAGCCGTAGGGTGAATTTTCTTAGAAGAGCGATGTTGTTTATTAGGAATAGACGACAAGCAAATCGACTGACGAGAACCCCCATATATCGAGATCGTTATGGTGCTCATGATCGTTTAGTCGCCGCCTTTTTTAGCGAGAACCCGATGTACGATGCATATAAATTCCAGAAGACGTTCCGAATGGCTCGCCTCTTTTTCGACTGGATAGTTGATGAGGTAACTAATCATTCTTCATACTTTCGTGATAATATTGACCGTACCGAAAAAGAAGCCATTTTCCCATTGTTAATGTGCACCTCTGCAATTCGTAAATTGGCATACGACATTAATGTTGATTTTCTAGATAAATATCTGCAAACGAGTGAGAGAAGTTCACGTATATCTCTTGATCATTTTTGGGAGTGGTTTGGTCGTCCATATGCCTTTAAAGGGCAATATATTAGACGTGATCATGGTCCGATGCCGTTCATTTTGGTGGAAGTTGTTGTGTCGCAAGACTTATGGATATGACATGCTTTCTTTGGTGTTGCTGGGTCGAATAACGACATCAACATTTTATATCAATCACCTTTACTTAACGATCTCAAAACCGGACGAGCACCAGAGATTCCTTTGTTGGCTAATGGCGTAACTTACCCATGGGGATACTATCTTGTTGACGGGATATATTCGGAATTGGCGATACTCTTTAAGACGATTCCGAAACCAGATGATGATGACAACAAGCGAATTTTGTATAAGTGAAAGCAGGAATCGGCAAGGAAAGATGTGAAACGAGCGTTTGGTGTCTAGAAGAAGAAATGGGCCATACTAGCCAATACCGCACGAGCACTGAAAAAAGAAATAATAATGAATATGATGTATACATGCATCATATTACATAATATGATTCGAAAATTCAAAGGAGTTGCGATATCTCCCAAATGGTTCCCGGAGGAAGCACATCAACTGGACGACCTCGAACGATCCGATGAACAAGTGCGACAAGTTATGAGGCACATTAGATCGGCACAAGTGCATTAAAACCTTCGAGCGGATTCAGTCGAACACTTGTCTCGTAATGTTTAATTTTAGCTTTAATTGTGATATTTTTAATACTCGAAGTCTATGTAATGTTTTTAATTAATGAATACAAGTTTTTAATTTAGTACTTTATTAATTTCGTACATTTACGTTTACGTCGATATTTACGTTATTAGTTTATAGATAAAAATATCTTAATAAAATAATGAGTACGAACGATGAGTTAGTCTTCACCACTACGGTTGAATGGTGAATGTGAGTGAGTTGAGGTGAGAGGGGAAAGAAAGCTATGAGTTATATACTTAACCACTTTATCCAGCCTTATGCCGACTATATATGACCCTTGGATCCCACGGTTTGTTTACCACCTTATAAATTACAAACCCATATGATTTTCTTCATTCCAAAACGGAAGACGCAAACAGAAAGATCGCAAATCAGTTCTCGTTAGGGTTTAAGTTTGTGAAGCAAAAAACAAGTAAACACAAGCGAAGAAAGCTGGCCATACAAGTTTTAGCAATGGATCAAGTAATGCCTCAAAGGATGCCGTTTGGTTTTTATCATTGTAAGTTTCTTGTGCATCCTTAAAACCATAATTTTCTTGTTTTATACTCCTATATGTTATGCGAATTATATTATATACAAAACATGCATATATGATATATCGTCATGCTTTATTATGTGCATATAATATCTTATATGCAAGAATTTGTTCCGTATACTGTTATGCACAATGATCTTGACTAAATACATATGATCATGTACCAAGAATTGTAATGTACTTTGTGTGGTGCCATACAGTAAGTCATTAGTCACATATATGATCTTGAGTTGGTTTTAACTTAAGGCTTAAGTGATTAAAAAGAGGAGAGACTGATCAGTGATGATTATGTCTGTCCATGTATTGATTCTCAATAGATTTAAAGACCAGAACGAAGCATAAAATAACTCTAAAATAAGTGGTTTTTGGTTTTTTAGTTGAGCCAGTCCGGCTTCTAGTTTCCGATTTAACTGTCTTCTTGCAAAAACCCTTTTTTTTGTGAGCCAACTGATTCAAATGATTCAGATAAACTAACTGGAACATGTTTTTGGTGAGCCAAAGGGTAACATTTTATATCTTATTAATGATTCAAATGATTCAACTGATGTTGTAAAACTATAGTTTACGTCCAACAAATATTTCCTCATTTGTACTTGAGAAATATTGTTTTTGTTCATAGTATACCTTTTGTTTCTTTGTAACACCAATGGGTAAACAAGATAAGTACTTACCGTTGATTCATTCATGTTATATGATTGCTTGGTTATTTGTCTATGTTGCTAATAATTTATTGAGTTTGATTTATTCTAAGCTTATGTTTATGATACTTTAGTTTATGTTTTATATATACAGTGTTATGTATAACATTGAACTATTGAAGTGAACAGGATTGCATCTTTTCAGCTAATAGTTACAACTTATAAGCAAAAGTAAAAGAAGTACATTAGATTGCTTTATTTTACTATGCATATAATAAGTGAATAAACCTTTCTATAGGTAATCAAAGCACCCTGTTAATGGGAGATTGAGATATTTGGTTTTTGGTTTTGTAGGTAATTCACGACATAAGAATGCTGGAATGCTGGATAGTGATGACACGGAAAGTGTGTGTTCATCGTCGTCAACGGTTCAGTCTGATTATGTTGGAATGATGGGGTCTGCTGCTGAGGATCCCCAGCTTAATAAGGAAAGTGTGTTGGATCAGAGTTTAGATGCTTTGTATGAAAAAAGGTAGTTGTCTGGTTGCTATATCTTATTTTGGTTGATAAGTGCTATTTAATAAACTAAGATTTAAATGATTACATAATTAAGAACCAAAATTTGGGGATATTTAGTATCGATTAGGTTATTTTACGCAACTTTTATCTGCTATCCAAGCGCTGATGATCTCTATTACTGGGAAAACAGAACTGGCAGGGATCAGTTTTGCCATAGAGAGTAGATTTTGGATGCTTTAGGTGTATTAGGTTGTTTTATTAGAAATATGATTAAATTTGTTGCTCTTTTCGTGTTTTAAGGGGATCCACGAGGGAGAAGGCTTTGGAGAATATAATAGAGGCTTTTAATAGCAGCTTGCCACACGAGTTTATTGAAAAGAAGTAAGTGTTTCTCTGTTTTCATATTTGGAGTTTTATTAGTATCTTATTGGAACTAATCTTGTATTGACGATATATATTTGTCACCATAGATATGCTACATTGCTGCATCAATGTTTGAATTCTGTAAAGAAGGGGTCTTCAAAAGAGATAGCTCTAGCATCACATGTCATTGGTCTGTAACTTAGTTATTCGTTTATACGTAATTAATATTTAATGCTTGAGCTAGGTCTCTAAACAGTGTTGTATCCGTATAGGATTACTGGCTCTAACTGCTGGGTTGGGTGAGAAAGCAGCAGAAATTTTGCAAGATTCGGTCACTCCCATCTCAGAAGCTCTGAGATCTCGTTCTGAAGCAAAAAAGCTAGAATCGGTATATATACATTCCCTAGTGTAATTTATTTATGCTTGCAATTTAATTTCTTAATTTATCATCTTATTTTGGCTTGCACTAATCTGTAGTTATTGGAGGGGTTGGCTGTGATTGCTTTTGTTGGTGGAAATGAACCCGAAGAAACTGAAAAATGTATGCAACTTATGTGGCAAGTGGTTCACCCGAAACTTGGTCCCAATGTATGTGTCTCTTTATATTTGTTATTTATCAATTAATCTTTACTGAAAGCCTAGGATACATTGATTAAAGATGTATAAAGTTCAGGTTGTTGCAGCTAAGCCATCACCGGCAATAATAACAGCAGTCGTTTCTGCTTGGTCATTTCTTCTTACAACTATGGAAGGATGGGCAGTTGATCCTAAACTGTGGCAAGAGTGAGTATATTTCTTTAGCCCCTCTACTCTTTCTTCTTTTAGTTTGTACATGCTAACTCGAAAAATATACTTTGCAGGAGTGTTTCCTATCTTTATACACTTTTGGACAAGGATGACAGATCTGTTAGAATTGCAGCTGGTGAAGCACTTGCTTTGATATACGAGATGGGAAATTTGGAGAAGTTTTGTGGTGGCTCTAAAGGTGACAGTGACAACTCGGTTAAAGATGCTGCACATATACATGGTTTTAGAACAAAAATCTTGAATCAAGTTCGTAACCTTTCTGCTGAGGCGGGTGGAAAAGCAATTGCTAAGAAGGATCTCAATAATCAACGCAATACTTTTAGAGATATTTTGGAATTTCTTGAGGTACTTCTTGATCCTTCTTTTGAAATGATTTGTATACATGCAACCCGATGTTTATAATAGTTTTTGTTTGATAAATAATTAGGATGGTTATGCTCCTGAAACCTCAGTTAAGATTGGTGGGGGGTCGCTTACTACATTAACTTGGTCGCAACTAATCCAATTAAACTATTTGAAGAGATTCCTCGGGGGTGGATTCGTGAAGCACATGCAGGTTCATTTGATAACATATCATAAGTTTGTTATGTATGTTTAGTATGGCAGTTGCAAATGCTTTTGAACTCGCTGTTAGAAAAAGTGAAGTTACAAGGCAATTGGAATTGTTGTGAACCGACTTATATGCGTTTTTATCGAGTATTAATGATTGATTTTATATGAGCAGGAAAACTTTACACCAAAGCAAATGTCTCTTTCAAAAGAGAACCGTGTATCCGGGTTAGACAAGGTTTGTGCATTCTCTTAGTAACTTAAGTTCATTTTAATCCATCTAAGTTACAACAGAAATCTTATTGCATTATGGTTTTATGTTCCTTACAACTCTTCCATATTTCAGAAGATGTATAGATCTCCAAATTCGATTCTCAACAAGGCAAGGACCCAGTTTATGAGCAAACAGCGAATGATGTCTCGGGTAGGCCAAGTTCTTAATTCTCCAAATGCTTTATGTTTTATGTTTTGCGCGTTCATATGAACATGGTAAAACTGTTCTAACATTTATATTTTGGGATTTCAGGATAGAAATGTCGGGCACTATGCATCTGACTTAGGCGATGAGTAAAGGTTGCAGCCTCAGACGTGCTGCATATATGGAACCTCATTGTCATCGTTATCCATTCAATATTTGATTTATAAAAGACAGTTTAGGGATTCATTTGTGTGATTACATTGAAACCATCAAATTATTAATGCATCTTATTCTTATTCAATTGTTTGTTCTGATATATATCTTTGGTTTTGTTCCTTCTCAAGTTTCAATTCTTTAACACAACAAGTTGTATAACTATTTAAAATTTTTTAATCTTGTAATCTAAATCTGCTCCTATAGGTTCGAAGCTTCTGAACTCATGCGAGCCCGCGCGACCTGCGGACACGAATGCAGCTTCGAAAGCTCGCCTATGCGCGAAAATTTTAGAATCGGTTTAAACTTTATCAACAAGTTATACAGAATCAATTAAATTAAATAGAAGATTTCAAATCGCGTTTATAGAAATAAGAGATTTGCAAATCGGTTTATTATTTAGCTGATATTCTGTCTTAGTGACCAAGACAAGTTTTCACTATAAATTAAACCCTTCTCATTCAGTTTTGATACACAGCATAAAACGTGACTCCCATTACCATTTGATTTCTAGCAAGCCTTTCGATCAGAGACGCAAGATACTTCCGTGATTTTTCAGGCAAGTTTGTCAGCGGGGCTGTACAACAGCTTTATACGTTGTACCCTTGGGAACAGATGACAAATCTGTTTTAAGGGTACCGTGTTAAACACGAGCCTCGTACCACGACCTTTTACTGCTTACATTTATTTATCATTCATATTCTCTGTCTTCTGCTTCTACCCCATTCTCATTCTGTCTATTATTTATTTTTCTGTATTTTGTTTTCTGTTAATTTAATTTATTATATTATAATTCAATTTTATTAATAAAAGGAGTAAATTGCATAAATCGGCCCTAAAGTTTATTCAAATTGCATGTTTCGTCTCAAATGTTACGAAAGTGCAAGGATCATCCCTGTGGGGAAATCTTTGGTGCAAGTATCGTCTCCGCATGAACGATACTTGCAACAAAGGTTTCCCCACATATTTCCGCACATGGACGATACTTGCACCAAAGGTTTCCCCACAAGGACGATCATTGCACTTTCGTAACGTTTGAGACGAAACATACAATTTGGCCAAATTTAGGGACGATTTATGCAATTTACTCTTAATAAAAATATAATAGTTTCCCTACATATATATCTTTGGTTTTGTTCCTTCTCAAGTTTCAATTCTTTAACACAAGTATTAAACATTTTCACAGTAGTTGATAACTATTTAAATTTTTTTAATCTTGTAATCTAAACCTGCTCCTATAGTTTAGTATTTCTTACGAGTAAGACTATAGTAACATTTGCTGACTCAATAAAGATAGAATGGCCATTGGCTAGAAGTAAACAAGAAGGCCTATCTCCCATTCCCAAGTATTACTAATATTTAATAACTTGATTCATTTCACATAACCTTCCATGTGTGTTAATGAGTACATCTCACATAGTTTCATACATTAGTCCTGATGAGGTGTTATTTTATACACTTTTAGGGGTCGTTTAACCTCTTAAATTGTGCATTTATGCCCAAAATAGGTACTTAATCGTTCATTTTTAGGTATTTAGCATTTGGAAGGCATTTGAAGAAAATACACGTGACTTGTGCTCATTTGGAGAAGAAACGGACATGACTACGGACCTACACCAACATCTCTCAAGAAATTCTCCTCAGAGGCTGGAGACTGCGTCACAGATTACACGTGACGCTGTCACAATTTCTACCATGACGGCGTCACAACATTCCACGACGACGTCAGCTCGTACGACCCAGCCCAAGATCTAGAATATTCTACTCACGACGGCGTCACGATTAAAACGCGACTCCGTCACAGCGATTTTCCTATACATACAAACCTGAAATTAGGATTATAAGTGTGTAACTTTAGAGTAAAAGAAAGGGATGAACCATAGTTCGTTTAGAAGCTGTTAGGGACGATTTTAAGGCCTCAAAACCCTATTGTACTTTCTTCGATTCATGTTTTAATCAAGTAAGACTATCTTAATCATTCAATATGTCTTGTTGTGTGATTCTTATATGTTCTTG
>BQNB010098917.1:0-25048 GCA_026074375.1 Tanacetum coccineum
TTCACCAAGACCACACCGTCGTCAAGTGCTGCATTGTGAGCCTTGAGGACAAGGCTCGTTTAACGGGGGAAGTCTATAACACCCTGTGTTTTAAAGTCATTGACGACGTCAATAAATCTACTATTCATTTTTAGTATCGTACGCGTTTGCTTGCGATTTCATGAATTAAGTTTAAATCGCGTAAGCTAAAAATTAGCGTTCAATGTAAACGGGCACCAAACAATTAAATGTTTACATCAAGCAAGGGTTAAGTAATTATTTTGAGGATAATTATTAACTTTGTTCATTTTATTTTTTTTATCGGATACGTAAAGTGTATACGTTTCGCAATAAAATACGTTTAGGCATACCCGGAACTACCAAAACTTTTCTACGCTTCAACAAATACCCACATTTATACCCAATACCCAAAATTTACAAAATAACATCACATATATACCTACAAAACCGGACATAGATGGAAGTATACAAAGAAATATCACCAAAAATTCACCACATAGTCTTATGTACATCTCTACTCATTTAATGAAGCCATACCTCCCATGCTCCCCATACCCTTGACCAATTATTTCCCTAAATCACTCATCTTGTCTCTTGAATACTATTGCAAACTTTTGACTATCTAGCTCTTATATGATGCAAGTAATCTCATAGATAACACTTAACACTTAGCAAAATCAACAAAACCTCTCCCTCTTTCTCATCTATATGCTACGGCATACAAACCACCACCACTAAAATCCATAGCAATTTTTCTACAACCCATACACACTTATACACATCCATCCTAAGATATTCTAAGGTATTTCCAAGCATTGGCTAAGCATTTTCAAGTATTAATCAAGTGAAAGGAAGCTAGGGTTTATTTAAGAAAACTAGGATTTTCTTTGGTGCAAGCTTTGGATTTTTATCTAAACAAGGGTTTAGATTACATTGATCATCATCATCATACACCATAAGGTCATCTAGAACCCTTTATGTTCTTTCAATATTCATTTTATGCATATGTTAGTTCTATTGTAGCTTGAATCACCATGTAGGATTTTTAACATGAAAATGGAGTTTTTACTTGTAATGATCATTTTGCACACTATTATATATGTTGAGATATTGCTAATATCATGTTAAAAGGGATGAGAAAGTATTGTACCATATTAAGTTGGTGTAAAAATGATTAACTACAAAAGTAGTAAGGTATAAAAGCAAGGTTAAAAATGGATTCAACAAGGTCACTCAAAGATTCTGTCCAAAATTCGTATATATAACACATTATTTTATATTTTTATAAAGTAGTATGATTCACGACGATTCCGAAAAGGTAAGAAACTTGTCAAACGGATTTATAACGAAAAAGTTAGAGCGAAAACGAGGTATATATTCGAGGTATAAAAATCCAGCATTTGTTAAGTTAGTAGTTTCTGTCAGGATTTTAAGATGGTATTTGCGGCAACATGAAAGTCGTTCGGAAGGTCGTTTTACTTCCCCGCGAGGTTCTTTAAGTCTAAAAGCGAGTGATAACGGGTCGTAAGGCGGGGGCAAAATCTGGCTTTTTGGTAATTAATACACTGCATCAGATCTGATGCGAGTGCTTTTTCGCCCATTTCGGTCGAGTTTCGGGTCTCGGACAGAACTGGAAAGTTGTTCAAAATATCGTTTCGCATAAATTCTCTTTAGAACCCGAGTCATGAAAATGTGATTTAGTGGGTCATTATAGTCGGGTCAGACTTAGAAAATAAACTATAACTACCAGGAGTAACTAATACACTACCAGGAGTAACTAATATACTACCAGTAGTAATAACTATAACTACCAGGAGTAACTACAACACTACCAGGAGTAACTAATACCCTACCAGGAATAACTATAATTACATTATTCAGATATTTATAAATGTTTTACAATTATAAATATGTTTTCACTCAAACAATTAGATGGTGATTAGCTAAATAGACTTATGCATGGTAGAGATTACTCAATGTGATTAGTACTTATACGACCTTAAATTAAATAGGTTGCATTCGACGATTTGCGTGACGCATTATTTGTGATACACTTGGCATTTGCTCACTCAAGGTGAGTTCATAGTCTCGCATTTCAATCTTTTCAATGTTTTATAAACTCGCGAGGGGAATACATGCTCGTTTTACTAAGTGAACTTATTGATTTCTACTACAGTAAGCGTACATGAACTATTTGTACTAAGCTTGCTCGTTTGTTTTACTACATGAATATTGAGATCGTGAATACCTATATTTGAAACCATGAATTTAGACATGATTGTTTTACTACGGACACAATGTTTTTCAAGTGTATGCTATCCAGATTTGGTAAATGCCTGAATATTATTGCCTAAGTACCTTCTCTGCCACTTAAGTCCCCTGTTTATCATGAACTGTCAGTTGCTAGTGTCGTGAGCGCGAGTGTTGTGGATAGATCTATCGGGATTGACAAATCCCCACCTTTCTTTGGTCCACAAAGCTGACTTATGGTGCATTAAACATTTGAGGTATTATTACTCTAGGAATGTTTTGGCAGAACATCCTACTTTTATGGGGCATTCCCAATCTTTGATTGGAAGTAAGTTTACGTTAAGGATTCGGTGTCATGAGCTTTTTAGTGCAATAATATATACTATCGGACATGAGAATGTGATTTCTCTTGGCTACATTACTGTTGGACTTCGGAATAAGTACTTATCCAACCATTACTTCTATCTTGATCCACTTTTAAATACTTCTTGATTTACTGAATCACTACTTGGATTTTGGATGATTTCGGAAATAAACACTTTTAAATGTTGTAACGCTACTATTCTCTAAATATTTCTAAATTATTTCAATAATGCTTTTTACTTAAGACCTATGAAATTCACCAACATTATTGCTGACGTTTTAGCATGTATTTTTTCATGTAACTATTTTGCTAGTGGCGCATTGGGAGCATTCGAGTCGCGCGGATATTTATATTTTTGAGCTTAATACTTGAGTACCAATCGATAACGTTTTAAAAAAAATTGTTTCGGGGATTGTCAGTCCCGATAGATCTATCCACAACATTCGCGTTTACAACACTAGTAATTAACGGTTCATGATGAAAGAGACTTAATTGGCATTGTGGTAACTTAGGCAATAATAACCAGACAATAATCTGGAATATCATACAATTTGAAAAGTACTTGCGTCCAATAAAAATAAACATGTATTCTCACCCCGGAATTTATAAAACAATTAAGTAGAAAAAGGGGCTATGAACTCACCGTAGGTAGAAGTAGTTGGACAAGAAATCAAATAAAGAGGATAAGCACCAACGAATCAACCACGACCTAAATATAAGTGGCGCGTTATTAAAAACTTTAAATATTACTACATAAATGCATAATTGCATATATAAAAATATATACATATTTTGCATATACATAACCATGTGCTTAGAATCCCTACACGCATCTAAAAACTCTTATAACAACATCCCAAGTGTTTTTCTTTAAGCTTACGAACTATTACCCTTCCGTTTAATTTTGATTTAGAAAAAGTTTCCACTTTTAAAAAGTTACCAATTTCCGACCTTACTATTTTTAGAAGTGACAAAAAGTTCTAACCCGACCTGTGGAGTATAATATTTCTCGCCAAAACATTCTTAAGTTTATAAGACTCTTACTACATCATATGATCTCTTTATAAATTTTCTACTAATTTTGACTTTTATTAAGTCAAAGTCTTTAGGTCGACCCTCGGATTTTTAACCCAAAATTACCTATTTTCAGACTTCGCAAGCCTTGCGTGGAAGTAAAACGGCATTTTGAATAACTTTTTAGTTTTAGCCGAGACCCAAAACTCAACAGAAAAGGACGAAAATGCCCCTTTCTCAGGTCTGATGTAACTAATAAAATATGAAAAACGTAGACTTTCCCTATGCTTTTCGGCCCATCATTACACATTTTTAGACTTGGCAAACCTCGCGGAAAGGTAAAACGTCATTCTAAACAACTTCTTAGTTTTAGCGGAAGGCTGGTTCAGACCAGAAAGGGCCCAAAACGGCCCATGAAAATCGCATCAGCAAGTATTGATTTATAAAATGCATAATTCGTTTTTATAAATTTTTAAACTTCCGGAGGCCATAAAAACTTCATTTTTAGGAGTTACGGGACGTGCGACCTATCGACTCGAAGCTATTAACGTCCCCTAACATAATTTAAGTTCTAATTTCAGTTTTACAAGATTTGACTCGGCCGAATACGGCACTCTAATTTTCTGCACTAATTTGGGTAGCTTTAAACCCCTTCAAACTTTAATTTTCACACTTTTGAAATATCACAACATCATTATAAGCCTAATCTCCATCTAATACTATAACCACAATTTATCAAAACATCAAGAACACCACTAATGCTCATATCTAAGAATTCTTAGCACATAATTGAACACCTGCACATACTATTCAAGGAAAATTACATTATACTTACAATGTGATAGGATTAACAAGAAAATCAACAATGGAACCCTATGGGTTCTATGTTTATGCCGAACCAAACACCCCTATATTAGCCAAACCCTTGAATTTTTTTTTACAACCAAATATCTTCAATGTTACTTGTAATCAAGCCCTTAAAGCCTTAATTGTATCAAAAACTAAAGAAATCTTCAAAATCTCATAATCTTGTAAATGTCTTGCATGATGATTGAACCTTAAAATAATGATGGGGATTAATGTGGTGTTGATGTATGATTATTAGGAAGTGTTTGATTGAATTTTTGGTGATGATTTTTGTGTTGTTGGTTCGTGGTTACAAAGAAGCAAGGAGAGGGAGAGCAGATTTTTCCTTTGATCAATTTGTAACTGTGCTTTGTAAAAAGGAATTTGAGTTATAAATATAGGGAAATCTATTAAATGTCCACTAAATTTCTATTTTTATAAAAAAAATATAAATGGGATATTTAGTTTTTGGTTTTGTTAGAGCTTAGAACAATTAAGGGGGTGTTTAGTATTTATAAGGAAGAGTTTATTATTAGTTACCATAGATAAAAATATATTATTATTATTATTATTATTATTAAAAAAACTTGTTAAATATTATCACTTGTATAGAATAATAAAAATGGCGAATGTAAAATAAAATGAGGTTTAAGTTCGAAACGGGTTTTTAGAAAGGTTCAACCAGGACGCGAAAGAAACTAAATTTTACCAAAAATAAAATTCATAAAAGACTCGAGAATATTTGAACTATAACGGATACGAAGACGAGAAGTAAGCTAAACGGCAGCTTAGAATTAAACAAGGCGTAGAATTTACTGAATCAGATAACGGTAAAAATAAGAATTTTTTTACTTAAAGGTAAGAATATAAATAACATATGAATTAATAAATTACCCGAATTTTACGAAGTCTCACACTTAATTGATAGTCAAGGACTTCATGTTGACCCCGCCAAGATTGAAGCAGTTAAGAATTGGACATCTCCTACTACACCCACAGAAATACGTCAATTCTTAGGACTCGCCGGTCATTATCGGAGATTTATCAAAGATTTCTCAAAGATTGCAAAGTTTTTGACTGAATTATCCCAAAAAAACAAGAAGTATATCTGGGGCGAAGATCAAGAGTCGGCTTTCCAACTGCTAAAACAAAAGCTATGTGAAGCTCCAATCTTAGCATTACCAGAAGGAAATGATGACCATGAGGTTTAAGTGTTTTGTTTGGATCTGTGAATTTTTTGTTGTAGCTGCATTTGGATCTAGTTCTAATAAGATTTTGTGTAGATGACGAGTGAGTGACATGGATTTGGTTATATATGGATCTGTTTTTGAAATAAGATGAATGATTGATTCGTGAAGTTTGAGTGTTTTGTTTTACAAGGATACTGATTTTAAAATGATGATTGACATAAAAAGACAAACTAAAGGGGATCTTGTAAATAAGGTTTTGTTTATGCAAATAAGGGGATCTTGTAAATTTACTTCACTTCTAATTAATTAAGGTTTTGTTTATGTAAATAAGGGGATTGATTTGATTTTTGCCATGGAAGTAAAAGGGGATTTTGTACAATTTTAGGGGTTTATATGACTCTGCAATTAGAGTGAGTGTAAAGATGAAGTTTAATCCACATTGAAGAAGAAGATGGGTTTGTTAAAAAAAAAAAAGATGAGTATTTTAGTCTTTTAATAATTGCTAAAATTATATTTTTTATGATGTGAAAAATCAACCCGTCATCATTCTAATAATAATCGGTTTCAACAAATTTGGATGGTGATACTAGTATTTTACAGAGTAAGTTACCTAGATTTGTAAATTTTAAAAAATACATTTATAATTAATGGATTTAACTCTTAAAAAAAATCCTGTGAAACAAAAGCTCCCAAAAAGTTTAAAGATAAAAAGGGAAAGAAAAAAAAACCCATTCCCCAATTCCCCCCCAATTCATAAACCCTTAATCGAAACCCTAAAAAGTGTCACTTTGCAATGCAGAGACATATAAAACGATCATCAGCAAACAATAACGAGGAAGATTTTATAAGCAAATTACCAGACGCACTCCTTATACAAATCCTATCCCTTTTGCCCGAATCCGATGCAAATCGAACACGCATTTTATCAAAAAGATGGAACAACCTTTACGCGTTTCTTCCGAATCTTCATTTTGTTTTGCCGTCTCCTTGGTCAATGGAACAAGTCATCAGCTTTTATGATTTTATTGATCAAACCTTTGTTATTCGTAACAATATGCCCATTCATAGCTTCTTTTTAGACTCTTTTAAGTTCTGTGAGTTTACGCGTTTATATCGTTGTCTTTCTATTGTTGTTCAACTTAAAGTTCAACACCTTTATATCAGGTTACCCGATGATATTTATTGGGAATTGTTTAAGAGTTGTAATACGCTCGTTGAGTTGACTTTAAGTGGCGTATTCCGGTTAGTTGTGCCTAAACAAGCTAGTTTGCTTTTTCCTAGTTTGAAGAAATTGGTTTTGATTAGTGTAGCTTATTCAAGTGAAGTGTTTACAAATCTGATTTCGGCTTGCCCTGTTTTAGAGGAATTGATTGCGGAGAGGAAAAAATTTGGTAAATATGATAGATCTCGTACGTACAGGGTATGTTCACAGTCTTTGAAGAGATTGACGATATGTTTATCTTCAAATTTGGTTTATAAAGTTGTGATTGATGCTCCCAGATTGGAATACCTTTACATTTTGGATGATACGATCACCACCTACGATTTAACGGAGTCGTTGTCTCTTGTTGAAGCTCACATTAGTTATGACTCTCCTTATGCTGGTCAACTTCTAACACACCTCTCCTCTGCTAAAATATTGACGTTGACTAATACTACTATACAGGTTATATTTTCTTATTCATTGAAAATTTTATACATTTAAGACGTTTATTACTATGCCAACATTATTAAGTTTCATGGAAATAGTAAAAGATAAGTGTTAAAAACTTTTGGCATGTATTTAGCTTTGGGATGATAACGTCTAGGGTTTGGTTTATGCAGGCTCTCAGGGAAATTTATACATATGTAAATCCGCCCATGCTCCCTAACTTGGTCAAACTTGTGATTGGTATCGATTGTCTAGGGCACCGATATCTGCTGCTGGAACTCTTAAACAGGATGCCTAATCTTGAGCATATTACCTTTTCAGATGTAAGTTTATGTGTGCCTATAACTGGCCTTTGTAAATCAACGTCAACAAGCTAAATATTATTTTAAGGTCTGGATTTTAGGGGTGTTTGGATTTGGGTTTCGAAACTCATTATCTTGTTACTGTGACTCGGTTATAGTTTTTGAATAAACATACTCTATCTGAACACACAAATACTTATGGGTAATAATGTTACATCCCATTCCATTTTGTTACAACTGACATGATTTTGATTGTCGAGTATCACATAATCACTCTCAAAACACACATGCAAACACCTGCATTGTCACAAGGTTAACTATTTGACATATGAATCTTTGTTCAATTGTCTGTTATGTAGTTGAATGTAGTTATCATAATTCTTCAGAAGACGTGTTCTATCAATTTATATGTAGAAAGCAATTTGTTTGACCTTAAAAAAGAAGTGTATGTGTCACTCTACATAGGCTAATATCTCATATTTGGTATATGTTTGCTTATTTCTAGGGGATTTCTGGAAATAGATTGCTCTGCAGGCCATGGAACCCATCGCTCGACCCTCCGGATTGTCTATGCTTTAAGATGAAGGAAATCGTAATACACAATGGGGAAGCTGTAAGAGAGGAAGAGTTGGCTTTTATCAGCTATCTCCTTAAACATTCTTATAAGTTGGAGAAGTTGACGATAATTGCTCATAATATTGATCCCGAGAAGCAGGAGCAGTTGTTAAACTTTAGTCGTGGTTCCATGTGTCAGATTGAACTTGTTCAAACATAAATGTTGACACTCAAAAAGTAGAAGAGGGGACTACGGAAAATGGACTGAATGTAGGTGGTAATGGTATGCTTCAGGGTTTCACTTTTGTCAAAGGGTTTGCGATCTGTTGTTTATATCCCATACCTACTATTGGTAGTCCTGGCCGCTCAAAGAAAGTTAAGGAATTGTAGTTTGCTATCAATTTATGAAAGTTGATGGTCATTTTGCATCTTTGATGTAGCTGGAATTCAATTGAATGGTCTTATGTCTTTGTCTGTGTTACATTGTGTCTGGACTCTGGAGTTGTAATCGGTGCTTATAAATGCATATAAATTTAGTGAAACACGTTTAGAGCAGTGGTTGCTTATTTAAGAGTTGGAAGAAGGCACCGGTTTATAGTTACTGTATCCCTTTGAGTAAAGTTACTTTTTAAGCCATTAACTCACAAAGTTATAGCTACAAGTCTGGAAGCCTTGTAGTGTTTCGGCCTAGTTAAAGTCTGAATTTTGACTTTTTGCAAATTTTTAGTGGCTAGTCGACTTGACACAGTATTTGCATTGTAATTTGTGAATATGTGAGACTTTAATGAGATCTCTTACGGAAATTAGGTGCTAATGAAATCTTTAAGTATGCACGGTTAATAGTGTAAAGCTTTTGTTGAACATAATTGTTTTAGGGGGGTGGGGGGGGGTGAGGTGGGGGGGTGGAGAGGAGGGGGGGGGGTGGGGGGTGGGGGGAAGGGGGGGGGGGGGGGGGGGGGGGGGGGTAGTGGAGGGGGGGGGAAGAGTTAATAGTGTAAAGCTTTTGTTGAACATAATTGTTTTAGCTTTAAGAATAACTAGATTTAGTCACCATCCGCGCATGCCAGACTTCAACGTAAGTCGCGCTATCCAAGTTTGTAGTCAAGTCAAATTTGTTTTGAACGGTAATTTTGTTACACGGCATATACCAACATATCTCACAAATGTTTCTAGCAAGGCTTGAATGCACAACCTTTAGGTTGTTGAACACCAAAGGTCTTAGATATTCATAGCTTGATATTTGTTTACGTATATTCATTTACATTTGTTCGTAAACATGAACAAACATAAACAAAAATGAAGTTTATTTATAGTTTATGTTTATGTTTGTTCATGTTTTTCTTTATGCTCTTTCGTTACAAATAGATAAGTAAACATGAATAAACATAAACAAAAATGAAGTTTATTTATAGTTTATGTTTATGTTTGTTCATGTTTTTCTTTATGCTCTTTCGTTTGGGGTCTTGTTACAATGAATTAAATGGGGATACAAACATCTGTTAATCTCGGTGTTTGCGTTAGGTTATTTGTTTGATGAAACTTAAACAATCGAAGAAACCTGTTCGTTCTAGATTAACTCATAACAAAGTTTAATTTTTTTTCTCCCCCTTTTTTTTTATATCTTGAATCGACTCAATTTACGATACTATTAGTTTTTTATTTGATAGTTGAATGTTCAAATAATCAAATCATTTGAGAAACCAAAATTACACAAAAAAATAATTAATAAACAAGCATGATAGCCCGGGCGTTACGGCGGAGCTTATTTTTTTTGGATCACCATAAGAAGTGAAGCTTTATTCGAAAGTTTTGGCCCTTTTTTTGTTAACTTTATGTTGCATAAATTTGGTATGAAAAACCTCCCGTTTTGCTTAAATTTGTATAATACTTCAACTGTTGAATAGAGAATTACTATCATTTTTTTCCATTTAGTTTACTATTTTTCTCGAATGAATATTTTTTCATATGCATTTTTCAGACTATATATTAATGTAATTTTACGTGTTTGTACAACTGAAATTTATTGCGACGCGCGTTGCGGGCGAGCTTATTTATTTAAAGTTATTATGTACTTCAAAGGTGTGTTTTGAAAGTTCTTTTAAAAAAATATATATATATATATTAAACTTCAATATCTTTTATAAAACCGTACATACGTCGAAAGTATTAAAATATTGAGCTCGTTTTGTTCGCAGCTTGAAAATCTTTTCAGCGGTATATTTTTTTATGAATAAAAAAGTTATAAATAGCTAAAAGTTTAAGATAAATTTGTGTGGTAAATTTGTATTTTTTTTACTAATATGCTAGGCTGGGTTTAATTTCTTTTTGGCCCAGTTAACTAATATGTGTGGCTGGGTTTAATTTATTTTTTGGCCCATTTGAGAAAACGAAGTTTAATGCGACAAATGATATATGTTAGAATGAGACCCCTGTTTAAAACACCGCTTAAAGCCTCCGACAAGCTTGAGCCGCCCCCGTATGTTATGCAGAACTCTGCCAGTATGTGACCACTAAAAAACGCTTTTGTTAAACCACCTTCACCAATAAAAAGAACATTTTGAACTATGTAGAATATGAATTTTTTAAACATTTGACCTATATATAGTCAACCAACTTTGTTTAGACTAAAAACTAAACAAGACATTATAAAATGGCTTTTCTCAAGAAATAACATCAAACCTCCAAAACAGCACAAAAAATAAAAGCCGAAAACATACAATCGATTTCACATTACAATTATTGTTCCAGTTCTCACCAGAAAACATCAACTAAAGTGCACTTAAAAAAGAATTCGGAGGTTGCTGGAAGTCTTTGTAGGAGTCTATTCAACTTCTTGTAGGTAGTCTTCAATTTCGGCTGGCGTCAAGACTCTGCAACATGGAAACGGCACCATCATTTACAAGCAAAACTTTAGGGAGCATTGATCCAAAATCAAATGTTTTTAATGAACTACTGCTATAAACTTTGAGGAAAACATCTGAAACTATATTTTCAATTTCAATTCCCCTTTTCAATAAAATTGGCGATCTTTTCCATTAAGAATGTCAAATGTGAAAACTCAACTTTTTTGCCCAAAAGTTGCAATTTCACGCAAATGACATGATTGCATTCTGAACGGTAAACATTACGGACTACAGTTGTAGGGAACCAAAAACATCAACAATGTCTATAATCCAAACACTAAACTTGCCTGAATGTTTTGTCGGCGCTTATAATCCCGATCTCAATGTTTTTACTAGAGATTTGTCCTTCAAATCTGTGATATAACACAAATCTTAGTTACAAAGTGACAATCAGAGAACTAATAGAAGAGGTCAGATTATATAACTGCTGTGAACAAGAGAAACGAGGTTACTTCTCTTAAAGCTATTTGACTGGCAATACACAAAGAATTTGGTCTAAACCAATGTTTCAATCCAAGTTGTTACATTTTCCATCACTTAGAAGCATGATACCAATGGATACACATAAAGAGAGAACGTGGTATGCTTACCCCTCCTTCAATGTCAAAATTGCTGTGTGTACTGCATCATCAAGTTCCATATCATCAGTGTACCTGCAAAAATTTGTGTTAATTAGCTGCTAAACTCCCGCGCAACAAACCAGGCAGGTAACACACACATTACAACAAAGAAACAAGTGTTGCTCTCTAATCACTGAAAGTCGACACATAATCATACATTGTATTAACATAAGAAAATTGGTTAGTTCAGTATTCTACTTTAGTAAAGCCTAATAGATAGACTCGCAGATTGTGTATAAATTTATTCTATCAGAAGTTAGCATGCATCTATAAAACATATAATGATGTACCTCTTCTCTAGAAATGTCTTGGCATTAGACACATTCTTTCCCATGGCCGAAGCTTTCCAAGAGAAGTATGAACCTGAGGGGTCCACCTGCAGTATAAAGTCAAACAAGGCATAATTTAGAATCAGTAAAGTACGGCAAGCATCAAAATTAGCAATAAATAAACAAGTTATTTTCTTAACTTCGAGAGAGAGCAACACTTCTCTTCATAAAGGGATAAAAATATATAAGTAACGAGTTGCAGGATGTTACAAAATTTCCATTCAAAAGCTTGTTTTTTGATATTGAAAAACAGAAATATTAAGAACAATTGGGCAGACAAGTACAACGCAAGCATCATTTTAATTTAGTTTACCTGATACAGTTGAGGACCTTTGTCATCAAATCCAGCAACAAGGAGTGATACGCCAAAAGGTCTTACACCACTACAAGAAAAAGACATATATTAGACCCTGATGTTCCATATGCAACACCATCCAAATTTTTATATATACATGACACGCTTTACTAGTAATATAGGTGCATTGTTCATTGGAGCTTTAGTGTTAATAACTTTTTTGTGTTTATCATAGCTCTGTTAAAACGCGATAGCTGTTCAGGCAGAGAATATACTTCTTTATTTATTTGACAAGGTAAACAGTCAACAAAGGCATACTTACCCTGACTGAGTAAACTCTTGCATAACTGCAGCTGTTTCCCTCACAAGTTGCGTAACAGGGATTGGTTCCTGCAAATACCAATATCACAACATCTAAGCAACATGATGCAGTTATAACATAACTACATGCTGAGAAAAGTAACAGACATAACAAATGTTAGAAATGGTACTTTGTATAATCTGTGATACTGTTCTGCCTGCTTCCGACTTTTCCTGACCAAAACTCGGGAATCAGGCCCCATGCCACTGCAGAAATTTGAAATGTCAGGAAATGCAGATACTATAGATCTGATGTTACATGTCATCCCATATCAGAACATCAAAATAGATACTGATACATAATTTGATGATGTCATACCTATATACCACTCCAATGTTAGGAGTCAAAAGTTGAATCTTCTGAACCTGAAGTCAAGAAGATGGAATTTTAAATAAGAGAAAGATCAAAAAAGAAACTTTGCTGCAAAAGGAAACACCAAGTTGGATGGTACTGGCTTACAAACAATGGCCTTATATTATCCAAGATAACACATTTATAAAAGTGAAACTACTAAACCCGGCCTAACCGGAGGTAACCCCATGACCATTTCCGGCTCTTCCTTGCCACCCCCAAACGTGTACCTAGTGAGGTTGGAACCCTTGACCTCTTGTGAGGAAGTCAAGTGCCTTACCACTAGACCTTCCTACAAATTTGGCCACTTGAGCCTCTATACACAAATTCCAGGTATATTGGAATGATTTCATTCAGCTATTTTGGTATCACTTAAAATCAATTATTCAAAGTTTCTCCCTAATCGTTTAGTGCAAGTTTTCTTTCATGATTCTATTATTCTATCTACTACTAATCATTAGGTACCTTGTAGCTACATCCAAAGAGCTGTGTATATCATGAAAACATTACCACAACATACAGGGTTCTTTCCTAATAACAAAAGTGAAAACCATTGTGCATATGCTACAAAAGAAAGACCAATGTACTCACAGAGGTCTCGTCAACCAATATGGACGGCAATTTCTTTTCCGTAGCAATAACAACACCATTGGAAGCTGCAATTAACAAGTAGGCATGTAAGCAATAATAGAAAGAACCAAAATAAAGAAGAGCACAAGCTCGGAAATCACCTTTGATTCCTAACGACGTTTGACCAGAGCCAACAGCCGTCAAGGCGTGTTCAATCTGAACAAGCTTCCCAGAGGGACTGCCCACAACAAACACAAATAATTCTTATAACTTGAACCTTAACTATAATATGAGTAAAAGTAATAATATACCTAAAAGTAGTTAGAGAGAAAGAGTACTGACTATCACCCATGATCCAATCAATAATAATAATCTTCCTGTTTAACAAATACATCATCACTAATTAGGGTTCAATTAAATCAACGATTATACATTTACATAAAACATAGCTACAGGTTTCACTTACTACGTTCGTTCGTTGGTATGGAAGGACAAGTGATGGCGTCAAGTTATGATCGGAAGTTGGCTTGGAGCGGAGGTTTTATTTGATGTTTTCTTATTTTCAGTTTTCAACTTCAACTAATTACATACTTTAAAAACACCCTTAAAAACAGATGAATCGGGTCGAACTGAGATCATTTTTTTTATTCTCCGGTTAATCAGTTCTTTTTTGTTTTGTTGGCGTTTAAACTTTAATTACAAGGTACCCATCGCTGCAACGCGCGGGTACCTTGCTAGTAACTATAAAAGTGCTTCAATGTACCTTAGGTCATGTCTAATGGGCCTTGTAGAATACAAATTATAACTTTAGCTACATCTATATTAGGTATTTTCTAGAATTTGAGGCCCATTACAATTCTTGGGCTCAGTGCGGTTTGCGCAGCACGCACAGGTGCATATTCGGGCCTGGTCCTTATCGATCATTATCATCCAACTCAAATTATGTTTTACATACCACACGTAAACAAAAAACTTTTTTCCTTTTCTTGGATTCTTTGTGGTTGGGCAGCCCGCACAGGTGCATATTCGGGCCTGGTCCGTCATCCAACCCAAATTATGTTTTACATACTATATACGTCTGCACATTCTTTGCTTTCAGTCTTTATGACTCGATTGACTAAATGATACGTCTACTTGTAAAATTTGTGATATGTTTTTCTTTTAGCTTCTTGCTAGTTCAATAAAATCATTGTTGTTATTGAATTGCCTTTATCATTGCATCGATTTAAGATTTCTGGGCGGTTGGGGGTAAACATTTGGCTTAAAAGAGAAGATCTTCGGCCGGTAAACTTTACTTACATGCATTGTTTAAATAATTCATATTCGTCATGATTATATGTGACTACAAATTTTGAATAATAAATGTTTGTTTGAGAATAAAAATGTTGATGTGAAACTTATTACTTGAATAGTCAGATTGCCTCCTGATAAATAATCCCAAGATTCGCAAATTAGCAACTAGCAAAAGGTGTCATATGCTCATCTGCTGGCAATCATGCTCAAGGGACAAGTATCCGATTCTTATTCATATTTCTCACTTTCTGTACTCCGGTCCGTCAGTTATTTAGTGGATAACAAGTTCCTAGTACGACATACCCGTGATAAGTATCCGATTCTTATTCATGTTTCTGTACTCCGGTCCGTCAATTTATTTAGTGGATAACAAAGCATGATTCTAATTCTTAGTTGCACCTAACCGGCTCTCACTATTTATACATTGCATGATCATTCAACTATGAAGTAACAAACCACACATTATTATTGGATATGAACAAATAACTATATGTGTCAGTAAGTTGCAAGTGCTACATCAACAAAATAACAGCTGAGCGTGTTGGCTGTGAATGCAAGTATGCAACCCCTTGGGCATGGTTGCCTGCGGAAGAGCATATTGCCCGTTGTTCCTTTGATTGCAACACTCCAAAAGGAGCAACCGGCGGAAGGTGTCATATGCTCGTCCGAAGGCAATCATGCTCAAGGTGTTGCATTTCTCGTTGTCTCCCCACACACACACACAGGTTTATGTATTTTTTTATTTTTTTATTTTGATGAAGCACGCACAAGTTAGTTACACATATATTTATTTGTTCATATTTAACAATCCTAGTAATGAATGATATGAACTCAGAGACTGAAAATGAAGAATTCAAGCTTCTAATGCGTCGAGGCAAAGCTGGATCTTACTGACCAAATGACGGTGAACCTACATCGCTTCAATGGCATTTGATTTGTATTTATCTTTGATTATCAAAGCACTATGTTTGTAAGGCCTGTCCAAATAAGCTCTGCGGTTTTATTTTCTGATGAACCAAGTTCTGTATTTATAGAGGACCTTTGTCATCAATTTTGCAACACCCAACATACATGATGTTAAGATCACCTATGTCAAGCTTTCATTTTGGTCAAACCTCTATATACCAAACACAATACGTATGACAAAAAATAGTGACCCAAAGGTCACAATAATAAAAATAATAATCAATTTATGCTCTCAATAACTTATCTAATTCGAGCCGCCATACAAACATCTCTTCTTGATGAGATGATTTAACATCGAGCTCCTTCCTACCTCGTTGAATAGAAATTGGAGCTGCCCTGGAAATAATGATAATTGGGTTAATAGGGAACACAAACAATGGCTTTGTACAATGTTTAGCTCGAAGAGTTTGCAGTTGACTTTTAATAGTCAAACAAGTTACCTTTAAACTTGAAAATTGAGAAGTGATGAACTTGTTGCAAAAAAGAAGTCTAACAAGCAAGTTAATTATATAAGACTTGTTACAAAAGAAACACTTCAATGGGTAGAATCTAAAACTGTGTGTCAGATTAAAATATAGAAAGTCAAACTAGATTTGACACTGTAAAATCATAAGTAGACTCAGACTAAACAGTAGCTAAAGAGATAAAACGATACTTACTCGAAAAACTGAAGCTTCTTGCATGTCATCATGGATTGAAAATATTTGAGCCGCCCACGTTGAGTGCTATAAGTATCGAGATACTTGTGATCACAGCAAGCCAAAACAAGACTTGTCCTGCAAATATGTTCATAGTTGGCTCAATACAAACACACGTAAAGATACCAGTGTGGCAAAATGGGCTGTGCGGACGGGTTAAGTAACTTAGTAACCATTTGTAGGTCAACAGTGGGTAATTCTAGTGCGGGTCAAGATACGCCGGGCCAGATCAATCCACAGCCAATTTGCCTTTTCTTTTGTGAGTTTTATGGATAAGTAATCTATAAAGTTTGATTATATAGTTATAGTCACAATCCTCGTTTCTTGCTGACATTAAATTATCACCTTTCTTGTAGATTCAGAAGGTGATTTCGACCCATTTGGGTGATGTTTTATTTTCAAAGGTTCAATGGGGTGAAATAGTTTCTTAGAAAAAAATGGTCAACTAGAAACAAATCGGGTTTTATAATCCATACATTCTACTAAGTCTCTTTCCTAAAACAATAAGATTATTATAGTAATAACATAGAATTTTTTGATCATATTTAACAATCTAACTATTATAGAAAACTAAAAAGAATGTTGCAGATCAGGGCATTTCAACCAATCCAAAAGATTTACTTGTTTCTAGTTTCTACCCAATCCCATTTTGACCAGCCAAGATAGAATAAACCCATACCTCTAGAATTATCCTCGGATTTCTTAAGGTCGGGTGCTGAAACGGCACCAAGGGGCGTCTCTTTTGACTCCGAATTCCTAACATCAGTGGCATATTTAGCATTGGCTGTTTCAGAAGCCACAATGCCTTGAAATTCTTCACTAACAAGTAACGCTGCCAAAACACCCATAAAAGCTTCTTTGCTGGTCCCACTCTCATTTACACGCGTGCCGTATGTAGCAGCAGCTTGCTCCATGTATCTGATATTGAATTACAGGAATCAGAGAATAAGCTGATGTAAAATGGGTCATATGAATAGTGTTTGGATGTGCGTCTGTTGTTTGGAGTATTAACAATTAAAACAAGCAGTTGCTTCAATTTTTAATGTTTGAAAATCACTTCTTCAATCAGAGACATGGGAATATTTACTCCACCTTAAGAGAAGTCGAACACAAGTTCCAAAAGGCTGATTCATTTAGAACAACTTAATTTAATGCTCAGTTGCTAAACAAAGTGGTAGAGGATGCTTAACTTTAAGGAATCCGAACAAGCTTTTACTAGAATAGTAATATATGTTACATAGGCTTATACTCAAATATTAGAGACAAGCATAATGATCACTTTAATATGATTATAAACCATTCAACATTAGCATATACACCAACTAAAGTTTTATAAACGGGTGCAGAAGTAAAACAAGTTTACCTCTCTTGAGCCTATGGTTGTATCTGCAAGACCAAGAAAATCCTTCACTTGAATTGACAGTTTCTGTTTTCTAGGGTTCGTAACTAGCATGTAAAAGTCCTGTCAGAGGAAAGACAAATTATCACTTATTTTAATATTTAGGTAATGTCAGAAGATGCAAACAAAAAGTCCAAATTCTCACCTGATTCCAAATTGGTTCACCGGGAGCCCCAATAACAGTTGTCTGACTGTTCTTTTTGCTACGTATTACCTGATCTCCTAGCCTTAGTACATACAACATAGGGATCCGATTTTCCTGAGTTAAAGGAGGCAAAATAGTAAGTTTAAGAATATCCAAGACGTTTACATACAAACCTGACAGATTTGAAAAAGAGGGCATATAAGTCAGTAGAGATACCAAAGAAGGCATAAGTGAGCTTCCTAGCATCAACAAGAGTGACTGATAGTTCGCCAACAAAATCTTTATTTCCTTCTTGCACTTCTCCTGTCTTGAAATCATTTCGGACTGGACCAACGGCTTTCCCATTTTGAAAGTCTAAGACAATCTTATTGGGACGAACAAATAACCGTGGTAAATCTGATAGGTTTTAATCCCCTTTCGAGTAGTGGTAAACTCCTAAAATGTAAAATAAAAAGGAAAGAGAGAGAGAGTGACAGAGAATAGTACTATGCATTACAATACTTACAGTTAAAAAATGAAGTTGCTAGGAAGGAACATAAATAACAAAAATGAGTGGACAACTGTCCCATAACGTCTAGTAGCCTCACATGGCATAGTCTTGTAGGTGTGATGGTAATTTGATGGTCCTATGTGGTCTCAGACCCTTTGTGGTTGCATCATTCCCCGCATCTTCAGAATTGACCTTGTCCTCAAGGTCAAAGTTTGGATAACGCCTAACAAACTCCGGTTTGGGTTCCCAAGTGGCCTCTTCATTGGGTAAATTAAACCATTTCACTAGCAACTGAGGTGGAGAAACATTCTCATTAGTTGAAAGAATAGTTTCAGGGATCAAAGAAGTTGGTGGAAGGGTGGGAAGTGGTTCAAGGCTGGAAGGGGGTGATCCCACGTATTCACGAAGTACCGAAACATGAAATACCGGGTGTATAGACGATGCAGGTGGAAGATCAAGCTTGTATGCCACATTGCCAATCTTTTCTATTATAGCGTAAGGCCCGTAGTATCTTTTGGAAAGTTTCTGTGAGGATCTGTTGACAACAGATTGTTGGCGATATGGCTGGAGTTTAACAAAATACTCTCCAACTTTAAAACTCCTGTCAGTACGATGCTTGTTAGCTTGTTGAATCATCCTGTTTTGAGCTCTGAAGATATTAGCTTTGAGGAGATTTAGGAGTCTAGTTCAGTGAGTTAGTGTGAGGTCCAACTCATTATTTGCAGGGCCGTCCTGTGGATTTTGAAGGCCCTGTTCAACAATCGAAAGTAGGCCCTTGAAATTCGAAAACTTAAATGTACATATAACTAACTTAACTAGACCATATATCCTAGTTAAATGTTTGCATACTTAATAGCACGTTTATGCATTTCTTACTCGTATTTGACATTGAGCCTTTTTTTTTGAGTGAGTTTAGGATGCCTTTGGTAACCTTTGAAGTATGATATTGGTTTGCACGAATGTCAGCTTTATAACCTATTTCTTTTCTATCAGCAGAAAGTCGTTAAGGACTCTAGCACAAAAGGAAATACAATAAAAATTACCTTGACCTTGTGTTGAATCTGCCCCATCAGATTCCTTCAGCAATAACATTGAGACCGTTTCCCATATGAAATGGTCCTTCATTAATGGACTTCATTATATTCTCTCCATTATCCTTTCCCAGACAGTACAGACGTATACGTTATTGCCAAGAGTCAAAGTCTGTTCTATCAAGCATTGGTGGGCGTGTATCAAAACTGGCACACTGGATGTCTTCTGACATACTAGACATCTTGTTTTATTATGTGATATGTATATGTTTTGATCATCATGATTAGTGAGGGTATACGTTAAAAGTGGTGAGGTTAAACTACTTCGTTTCTTGTTTTTAGTGGATATTAAGTCCCAAGTTGAAATATTTCAAATTTCTAAGACAGTAGCTCAACTCGCCGCCAGAGGCTATCAAACCGCTGCAAAGAATTAAGGCAACTCGCTGGTGGAATTTAAGGCCATCCTCGCCAAAAACACAAACTCGCTGCCAAGCAACTACTCGCCGAGACATAAATAATACAAACCCGCCGTTTATATTTTTAATCAAACCGCCGATGAGTTTTCAAACCTCCAGAGTATTCCCTTTAGATATTTTCTATTAAAATATTCAAAACCGCTGACAACCTGTTCAAAACCGCTACCTAAGCTAAAATCCACCGCTGGTAACCAACTCGCTCTCAGTATACTGCAACTCTCCTCTTGAGGCAACCCGCCGTGTGACAGAGAGTTGGTGACCTACTGAATAAAATATTCCATTTTAATCAACTCGCCACGAAGAATATCAGCCAACTCTCCACGAAGAACAACGAGCTTTATCACTTAAAAACACCAATAAATCACCCTTTTGAACGATTCCACTTGATTTCTTTTGCACAATTCAATACACAAAGGCTATACCACTAAGTAACACCTAAACTTTAATAACATAACCAACATCAAAATTGGAGATTCCAAGAGAAAAATAGTTAGAGCCTTCAAAAGTATATTTTTTTTCTAAATCAACCATGAAAAAATCGCACATAAAACACATATCTAATCATCCCAGGTCGCTCCAGATACCAATTGTAGTAATTCATAATAGTCATAACACGGGGTACGATTCATGAATTTGCTAGTTTCTAGAGAGAGAAACACATGAGAGAGTTTTTCTAGTGAGAGAAAATGTGTTTTATAAGAAAAGAATAAATGACTAGCTTACCTCTTCCAAAGTTGGAAGAGGCTTATATAGTTCTTACAATATATCGGGTATTAGTACCCACTTAATACCATAAAATCGTACTCTTAATCTATTAAACTACTAGTTACTGGAACCTTGATTGGAATGATACCAAATTTTAGTGATAACATTAAAAGCATACGTGCACCACCCGTGTAACGGAGTCCTGTTTGTTACCTTGACAATAACATCAAATAATGTCAGATATTATAAGCCACAGCAAAAAAAGAGTAGCGTAACCCGATAAAACTTACTGTAAATCATTGACCCGGCGTGAAGTCCTCCGTTCAACATGCCTAACTGATAACGGCTCATTACCCAACGAAAACTGCTTAATTTCAACTCTTTCAACATAATCCGGTTTCTTTAAGTTATCAATAACCGGTTGAAGCAACCCGACTACCCAATATTCAAGCCCGCCTCTATAAACCTTCCATAACTTCCCCAACACCATATTCTGTTGGGAATTTTTAAAAATAAACAAGATAAGTTTAGTCTTTTGGGTTGGGTATTAGGAAATAAAGATACGTGATTTTTGGTGTGTTTTATTTTTGTCCCACATAGATAAAATAATCAAACCAAATTGAGTTTATAATGATGTTCAAATCCTTGTTAACGTGGGGAGATTATAATAAGACACAATGGGCCCTTTGTTTTCGAATTCTGCATGGTCCATCAATTCGCAAGGGTTAACACAATATTCATCCGGTTTTATCACAATGACTAAAATTGATGATTTTCCCTGGGAAGATGGAAGACCTGTGATAAAATCCATAGAAATTTCGTCCCAGACAAGTTCTGGAATGGGTAAGGGTTGAAGAAGGCCCATAGGGGTAAGGTACTGTACTTCACTTGTTGACACACTTTGCAAGATTTGACAAATTCAACAACCGAATGTCGCAACTTTGGCCAATAAAAGCTAACAATTATACGAGCCAAGGTTCTTTTAACTCCAGTGTGACCACCAGTAAGTGATGAGTGGTATTCGTTAAGGATTTGGTTTTGAATTTGCACAGAATCAGGTACATACAACCGATTTTTAAAATACACTAACCCATTCTTGTAAGATATTGAAGTATCGCTTTGGAGTGCCTTAGCCACGATTAGTTGACCTTCTGATGATTTCTAGAACACACAGAACTCATCCAAAAATGAGAATTCAGGTGATGAAATATTCGTAATTGAAAGGAACTCTTGGCGGGAAAGAGCATATGCACCTCCATTACTAGAACCAGGACGATAAACAATATCATAATCATATCCTAAAAGCTTAGTAAGCCACTATTGTTGCTCGGGAGTTTGAATAGTTTGTGTCAACAGATCTTTGAGGCTCTTATGATCTGTTACAATGAGAAACTGGCGGCCTAATAAATAATGACGGCCATTTTTGGCCCACTAAGCCCCGAGTGATTGCGTGCACTCTTCTGTACATAAGTTGACGACGATTTTTAAAATACACTAACCCATTCTTCTAAGATATTGAAGTATCGCTTTGGAGTGCCTTAGCCACGATTAGTTGACCTTCTGATGATTTCCACTTAAAGTTGTCCTTTTTTATCGAAGTCTGGGATAGCCCAGACAGGCAAGGTAGTCATTGCTTTCTGAAGTTTCTTGAAAGTCTGACTTTGCTCTGTTCCCCACTTAAAGCTGTCCTTTTTTAGTAATTCTGTTAGAGGTGAAGCGATAGCAGCATAATTCTGGATGAATTTCCTATAATAGCCTGTCAAGCGGAGAAACCCACATAATTGACGAATGTTTGTTGGTATTGGCCAACCTAAAACAGCCTCAATTTTTTCTGGATCCGTAGCTACCCCCTGTGCAGATATAATATGTCCCAAGAATGCCATTGAGGTGCTTCCAAACGAGCATTTAGATGGCAATTCATTCTTGAATAGGGTGTTCATAGTAGCTTGAAAAGTTGATGGAGCATTTGACAACCCAAATGGCATGACAGTGAATTCAAAGTGACCATCAGTTGTACGAAAAGCAGTTTTCGGAATCGCCTTAGAGCTCAGTCGAATCTGAAAATACCCTTGACGGAAATCCAATTTTGAGAAGTTATTTAGCACCATGAAGTTTCATCCAATAAACTCATCTATTTGTAGGAAATCAGAAATCTATCTTGGATAGTAATTGAATTGAGGGCTCTGTAGTCAACACAAAAACGCCAAGTTCCATCCTTCTTTTTACTAAGAGGACCGGGGAAGAGAATGGACTGGTGCTAGGTTGAATTATCCCTTCCTCAAGCATTAATCGGCTAATTTCAGCTCTTTGGAATTGTGGATATCGGTAAGGCCTAACATTTACTGGTTTGGAGTTTGGAAGAAGGTGTATGTGGTGATCATGAACACGGTGTGGTGGTAGTTTGGAAGGGATATCAAAAACAGATGCAAACTGAGAGATGAACCGTGTAATGTGAGGGTGTGCCGACTAATTTGTTATGGAGGAGTTTTCTGGTATGATCTGTACTGAGAGTAATGTGAAAGCAATTATAGAATTAAGGTGAAGGGGTCGTTTCAAATTAGTAGGTGAGACTGAAGTTTGAATGATCAATGAAAGCACCAATTATCCCCTTTCGAGTAGTGGTAAACTCCTAAAATGTAAAATAAAAACGAAACAGAGAGAGTGACAGAAAAATAGTATCCTCTTGTGTGAAAGCATTACAATTTACAATACTTATAGTTAAAAAAAAAAAAAGGAAGTTGCTAGGATAGAACATAACGTCTAGTAGCCTCACATGGCCATAGTCTTGTAGGTGTGATGGTAATTTGATGGTCTCAGACCCTTTGTGGTTGTATCACATCATCATATTGTTAACTATAGATAGAGAGTTTGAAAGTCAACGTTTGACTTTTGAAGGTCAACTCGAGGGATTGGTGGAGGTGTTGTTAGGGATAGCGAACAGGAGTAGTTACGGGGTGGGACCGGGGGTTACGCGGTGTGGCGTGCGAGTGTTTGACTGAGCTGGAAAAGGAAGGTAATCAAAGAGAGGATTTATGCGACGGCTTTGAGATTTTATCCGAGTGTGTTTGATCCACTTGCTTTGAAAGCGATGAAACTTGACTTCATTGCATATTGCTCGATTCTACTTGATATGTCTAGATTAGACAATGCAAACGGGAATATAGTTTCTGATGTTGGTAGCTCTGAAGTGTCTGTGGTGAAGCTATTTGAAGATGGCCTTGAGTCGGCATCTGGTTTTAAGTGGTTGCCTCCATGGAGCACAGAAACTTCTGTTGCGTTTCGTACATTTCATTAACTTTTAGTAGGTGCTTCTTCTCATTCGGATGCTGTTTCTTCCACTAGTGTTCTTATGGAGTCGACAATTTTCCATGCTTCAGAGGTAACAATGTAAGACCTTTTATAGCTATGTTCCTCTTTTTTTATTAGGTAATATATGAATGCTCAAGGTGTTGCATTTCTCGTTGTCTCCCACACACACACACACAGGTTTATGTATTTTTTTTTTTGATGAAGCACGCACAAGTTAGTTACACATATATTTATTTGTTCATATTTAACAATCCTAGTAATGAATGATATGAACTCAGAGACTGAAAATGAAGAATTCAAGCTTCTAATGAGTCGAGGCAAAGCTGGATCTTACTGACCAAATGACGGTGAACCTACATCACTTCAATGGCATTTGATTTGTATTTATCTTTGATTATCAAAGCACTATATTTGTAAGGCCTGTCCAAATAAGCTCTGCGGTTTTATTTTCTGATGAACCAAGTTCTGTATTTATAGAGGACCTTTGTCATCAATTTTGCAACACCCAACATACATGATGTTAAGATCACCTATGTCAAGCTTTCATTTTGGTGAAACCTCTATATACCAAAAACACAATATGTATGAACAAAAATAGTGACCCATAGTCACAATAATAACAAAAAATAATCATTATGCTCTCAATAACTTATCTAATACGAGCCGCCATACAAACATCTCTTCTTGATGAGATGATTTAGCAATTGGAGCTGCCCTGAAAAAAATTGATAATTGGGTTAATAGAGAACACAAATAATGGCTAGCTTGTTTAGCTACAAGAGTTTGCAGTTGACTTTTAACAGTCAAACAAGTTACCTTTAAACTTGAAAATTAAGATGTGTTGAACTTGTTGCAAAAAAGAAATCTAACAAGCAAGTTAATCATAGAAGACTTGTTACAAGAGAAACACTTCAATGGGTGGAATCTAAAACTCT
>BQNB010098918.1:0-25047 GCA_026074375.1 Tanacetum coccineum
ATCTTTATCTTTTAAGGAAGTCTTCTAGAATCCTCCATCTTTTGTAGAATTCCATAATGTCGAATTAGACCCTTCATTCTTTTGTATCATTCTTTTTGTATCATTGTTTTTGTATCATCAAATCAATAATTCCCAACATTAAGCAGCACCAAAAGTCTTCTAAACTAAATATATTGTGTCTGAATCTATGGGTGTTACAGAAATAACATGTTCTCTAAAAGGGATGACTTATTTGCAAACTACGGGCATCATCCCTTACAATACTTTATTGTTCCGAAGAATGAAGCTGGACATGAGGGCAAAGCCGGTCTGGTTCTCCTTTTGACCATAAATGTCTCAGTTCACCTCGGTACTTCCCCAGTGTCAATAGTGTGCCTGCGAAAATAAATGATTAGTTTCTTTGTCAATTCATTCTTGTTTTACTTTTTGCATTTCAAGAAGTTGAATCATCATTTTACTTGGTTTTACGCTTGCAAACAAACGATAAGGCCAATCAGAAAATTCTACAGCTCAGAATAGAATTGCAATGGAATTTCGTTTCAGACCAAAAAAGTAAAGGGGCTAATAGCCCTGTCCCAAAAACGTCCTCTCCAAGGAGAAAATAAGATTAGCAAATGGACACTTTGAACTGTGCAAGTTAGAACCATACCTACGGTAAAAGGAACAATGTAGAGCAAAGCAGGTTGACCATGACCATCCATCAAGTTCAGAGCGACATATGTAATTAGTAGCCCTGCAGCATATAAAAAGCATCTTTATCAACACAATGATACCAACAAACAAAACCAAAAGCACATGCAAAAACATGTTTTCAGACCCCTATACCTAATCCATAAGCCATCATTGTCCATAAGAAGTATCCGGCTCGCAGTCTCTTGTTTGACAACCAATCATGCCTAAAAAGAATGATGTTAAACACTTATAAACCGACTAATGAAATTTGCAATTATTCATATTTGAATTCTCCCGCGTTACAATTTTACCATTTGACAATAGTCAAAACTGTCTGTCAAATTATTTTTAAATTTTCATTACAAATCAAAGTTGAATATTAGGAACCAACTGTTCAAACCTTAGAGAAAAGGCCACTAACAGCCCTGGCAATATAATATCACCAAACCCGATGATACTATAGCCACCCCAAGGATCAAACATTCGTGGGATTTTCAGTAGCATGGGGATACCATCTTCTCCACTCTTATCACCACGAGCTACCTGTACTTGAAGGAACAAACAGTCATGATGTGCCGGTTTAGAGAACAAATAAACCTCGCAATGGTGATTAGCAATTGTAGAACCATACCATTATCATCACACTTTCATGGAACCACCATTTGGAAACAAACACCCAGAAAATGTCATACAAGAACGCGCAGCTGAGGAGAACCGTTCCAACCTACTTTAGTCAAAGAATGAACACTAAAGTGCATCAAGAAATATATCGTCACACTCTATGGCATGTTCTGATATCCTCACAAGAGGTCTGAAGTTCAAACCTACTATGTACATCTTGGGGGTGGGCAGGGAAAGGGTTGGCAACGGCCACGGGGATATAACCCTGTTAGGCCGCTACCATCAGGGTCAAAGACTCACCCTCTCTGGGTAACCTAAATAGGGAAAACCTCCTTTACCCGTATTCTATGGCTCGTTCTTACTTTATGGACCAGGCAAAAGCACAGTTTTAGATTTAAAAAAAAAGAGTAGGAGAGTGGCCTGTTTGTTGGGGTTAAGAAAGAATGAACATCACACAAAAAGGTACCATGCAATGTCTCATAATATTTTAAAAACCATTGTGGTGTTTTGAGGGCACCATAATACCCCAAGTAGCTTTAACAAGGTCTAGACTCTAGAGTTACAACCAACACAAAAGGAGCATGACTAAATATTGGATTAAACATAAATTGAGCATTATACAAGTATTAAAATTGGAAGAAGCATGCAGTTGAGAGTAGATTTAGATAAGTACCTTGAGATTAGGCACTCGTATTATCTGGATTACTGTGATTATCAGCGCGATGCCCTGATTTAAGAGGAAGGAAATTAGAATTTACTTTCAGCTGTATCATCCATGAAAATTCAACATTGATATAGAAAATAGCAACATGATGCAATGGAAGACTGCTACGGCCATCATTAAAATTTTTAATTCTAGATGCATTTTTAGGATTTCAATTCAAGCATGGTACTTTTAAATGAAGATCGATCTCCGTTGTAACTTTCTATCACCTTTTCATCGATTTATCAATTGACAACTGAACTTTCAGATTAGTCAATTGGGTTAGCATGTCCAGTCAGTGGTTCCTTACCTTTTTGCTCGAACTTTTAAATTTTGTCACTCTTAGAGGATTTTTGAACTTTTATATTTAATGATGCAGTTGTCATCAAATGTTATTAGAAGAGAAAACTTTGAACCGTTCATGGCTTCAGGCTATTACGTAGTAATAAGATTTAGGCACTCTATCATCTGGATTATTTATGATATTAGCTCAATACCTGGATTTTGTCCAAATGGCTAGAACTCGTTCCGTCTAATCTGTAGGTCATACGTTTATATTTCTAAGAAGGTATTGCCCAATGAATTACCAGAGTGACGACCAGAAAAAATTATTTTGCTGAGCAGAATCACGGAAACAGTGGAGCAGAGATTTATTGACTGAATTTACTGTATCATTTAGGTTTTAAGACGCTTATAAATTATATATAAGAAATGATGATCTTACAAGTATATCTTGACCTATCCATGCAAAGGATATTCTGCGATAGACAGCCCATACAACGGCAAATACTACGCAGAATGGAGAAACACCCAGGGTCAAATATGACACTGCTCCTAAGAATGGAACCTTGACAAATGTTTGTGCAGCAGGCTCAAACCATCTGAAACTGCAATATATAGTAGTTAGTCCAGACTATAGAATTATATCGACCTCTTGTAACTAATACAGAAAGAATCAGTCATCAAATAACATTATGCAGTAATCATATCGTCAGTACTGGTATAGCAGCACAGAACCCATTATTATACTAGAAGACATTAGAAGTTTGCATATACTAGCAATTATAAAGAAAAACAAACTCACATACCATGATAACAAAGCCACCAAACAAGTTTGCAGACCCTGAAAAATAAATATAGTCAAAACACTTCCTAAAGCAGCATCTTAATAAAAGCAATAACTTAGGAAATTATTATTATGTGACCAGAAATAAAAAAACCACACCTCAACACCACCAATGGCAAACAGGACAACCAGGACTTCAATAAACCAATATGACATCAACTTGTAGAGCATGACAAGGAAACATGATGCGATCACAACAAACAGAACTGCAGAAGTTGTATTAATGTCAACCACACCACTTGATCGAGAAGATTCTGTGTTCAAGTAATCATCAGAAGCATCCTGGTAAGAAAATTATTATTAAGGCTCAGTAACTTATTGTCGATTTGCTATTTGTAAATAAAAGTATGACCTTTAGTATTTTATCCTGTTCAATAGCTGCTTCTCGGGCACTCCAAGCAGACCAAAAGGATGCACATAATATAGTACCGACAGCCATTAGCCACAAAAACACCTCAGCAACATCAACCAGTGGTCGTCTTGGAGAGTATAGCTGCACATGAACTGAGAACAGAGCATATATTAATAAAAGAGAAAAGAGCTGAAAAGACCATATACCGAGAAAAGAGCATATCCTCAAGAAAAAAAAAACGCGAGAGAAAAGAACGCATGCTCAATCACCCAAAAAGCGTAAGTATTAAGTACCATTCACTTTATTTTGGAGACTCTCTATCATGGTTGCACCAGCATCTTGTGGAAGCATGACAGTAGGGATGCCAATATCCACATCAGACTCATCTTCTTCACACACCATCTTAAAGAGTTCTGCAGAAGGATATCATGATAATAAAGATTTTTATCAAATTTAGAACATTAAGATGATGAAGTGACAAAAAGGCGTGTAACCGGACGAACCTGTTTGGTTGTTAATGACTAGGATTGCTGAAGCGCCTGCAGCTTCAGCAACACGAGCCTTGTCAGTAAAACTGCAGTTGCCTCGGTACACCAGAATAACTTCACCGGTAAGCTACAGACAATAAGACCTCCGAATGCTGAGTTCTGATATATAATAGCAAACTTAAAAGGCTTTCAATAACAATCTTCACACTTATCACTGATATGTATTGGGATTGTTTGTGAGAGAGACATAGATAGTAACAAAATTAGTGAACCTTATTTTTAGGGGTACTACAACAGTCGGGAGGGTCTGCAAGGGAAAGTCTGCTTTTATTAGCATCTTTCTCCTTTGATTCTAAAGTAGGACCAAATCGGGCCCCAACACCTACGTACTCTTCTTCATCGCCATCACCAAACCAAGTAGGGACTTTTACCTGTTATGCAACAATCAGCAGAAAACAAAAAACAAGATATTAGAGCGCATTTGCGATAATAGCTTACCAGGCGAACCGAACCATAGGAAGAGCTGATTTAAACAACATAGTAAAAACAGGAGGAAACACAATGTGCCTTAATTACATTTAAAAGCAAACCAAAACTCATAATGTACATTCTGTTTTAAGATCTACAGTCAATACATTTAACAAATGTGCTTTCTAACAGTTTGTCTTATAGCTCGTAGTACTTACTTAAGTTGGCTTGAGTTTGACGTCACAAACTGCTTACTTTTTCTGCTGAACTGTTTATCTGCTTATTTTTAAGCAGTGAAGTTTGAAGTTTGTGGATCATCCAAACTCCTTTTGCTTATCTGCTTATTTTAGGGCAAAATAAGCAGCTTTGGAGATGCTTATCTCAAAGTGCTTATTTGATGATGATACTAAAATTAAGTTTTTACCATCATATCTAGCATTCTAACCTAAAACCGATTACAAATGGATGAGATCGAAACTAAAAAAAGGAAGTTCTAACTGCTTTTTTTTATACAAAATAAGCAAATCAACATAAGTGCGAAAAGCAATCCAAACACCCTCATACATTCATCAAGTTCAAATAATATGCAGTTGTTATCACTAAAGATCACTAGATCACAATTTCTTTTTTTGGGTAACATGGTTTCCAACCTTATAACCACCACCAAATGGTCTAGTGGTAAGACACTTGACTTCTTCACAAGATGTCAAGGGTTCAAACCTCACTACATACACATTTGGGGTGGCCAAGGAAGAGTCAGAAACGGTCACGGGATACCCCGGTTAGGCCGCGTACATATGAGTAAAAGGGTAACCTAAACAAGGAAAACTTTGTCTGATTACCCAGTTTCCGACCTTTTGACCGATTAATCCACGGGGTTTGAGTCCACATCTAACACATATTCAAAACTGGTAAAGCTCTCACTTTTCTGTAGGTACACTTCGAATTACATGACGAAAAAAGCAATAATTTACAATAAAAGATCAAAAATTCCAAAAAACTCAGAAAATCTCATAATTAAAATTAAATTTCCATCCCAGATACTGTAGCTAAGTGACAATAAACTAAATCCAAACAACCAACTTGCAAACAGCATCAATATAAACAATTATTATATCCACAAACACGTATCAAATCTACACATATACACATACAAATTATATAAAAATATAATTAAAAAATTAAAAAAAAAATAAGTGCATTAAAGTGAAATAAATAAAAGCATACCAGAACAAAATTATTATCACAACCAGGTCGTTTAGGCGCAATATCATCTTGATGAACTATATCACCACCATAGACAACATTAACACTAGTATAAATTAGTGTTAATAAAGCTAATTGAACCACTCTATTCATTAATTTAGCTATATAATTAAGATGAGTGTCAGAGTGGTTTGTGAAAGTCAAATTAGGGATGTTATTATTTTATTTTGTTTGTGTGTGTGTTTTGGTTGTGTGATGAGATGGTGGTGGAGATGAAGATGGTACGAAATGAGAATTATATATATATACGTACAGGGTTTGTTTACTTTTTTGGTATGATTAGTTAATTTTTAAGGTTGCGGCTTTGACTACGCGCGAGGTGTGCCGTGATTTGCAAATGCACTACAACTGTACAAATGTTTTTCACTTTTGGGTGGTGTTTTTAGACTATACCAAGACGAGTCTCATCAAATGTTTAATAGCTAATCTTAACCTTTTCTTTCTTTTTAAGATCAAACACATGATATAATCTTTGTGGAAAACTAGATAGGGGTTGAATAGTTTTATTGATTAAAATTTAAGTTTCAAAATTATAAATCGTGTAAAGTAAAGATAGAGTTAGAAGAGATAGAACCGTGACACAAGTATTTATAGTGGTTCGGCTATAAGGACACCTTCTTTGCCCTACTCCACTTCCCGAGTTCTCAACTCGAGAGTTCGTAAACACTAGTCCACAATCTCCTTGTCCGGCGGAGAAGCCTCACAACGTCGCTTACACTTTTTCCGGTACAAAGCTAACTACCGGGTTCTAACAAAGGTAGAACCAAACTTACGCCGCTTATACTTTTTTCGGTACAAAGCTAAATACCGGGTTCTAATAAAGGTAGAACCAACCCGATGCTATCAACTCTTTTGTCAATGATGGTGGATAAATGTAGAATGAATAAAATGATGGACAAGAATCAACAAGTTGATCTTGACTTTATAATGGTGGAGACTTTGCAACTAAGGTAACTTGAGCATGATCGTCTCGTATGCATATATCGGCAATCTTCTTATAATAAGTGATTTACCTGACAAATGAGTAATGGAACTAGGATCGGAAATAGGTGAGATATCAGATTATGAGAGAGGTGTAGAGGATGAGTGTAGTAAAACATAAAAGAAAATGGCTATGCTATGTATTGGCAATAACTTGACACTGATTTTTGGTTCCACGCGGTCCCTTCTTAAGGGAAGCAGAACCAGTGTAACCGAGGGTTCTAGTTCGAGTTTCTGACACAGTGTAAATCCGAATTTTGAAGGCCAAATCTCCCAAAATCTTGTGTAATCTTCCAAGATTTTGTGTAATCTTGTAAGATTTAGTTAAGATATAGAAAGATCATGTTGATGTCATGCATGATTCAAAAATATAAATACAATTTACATAACTTAAAAAATAAAAGTATAAGTAACTTTGTATAATATGTAATTGTGATGTGTGATAGATAAAATAAGTTAGAAAGACTATTTGCATAAAACTTACGCATTCTATTTTTCTACTTATACAATGATTTTATGATTGTTATCGACAAAACACAAGAAGATCGTAAAATAAAAATAAATGTTTTTACGGCTTATTTGTATTAACATTCTCCCCCATTTTGTTGATGACAAAACATAAAATTATTGGAAGTAAATAGTAGAATGTGTAAGATTTAAATTTGAGTCTTTTACTTCCTTCTCCCCCTTTTTGTCGAAACAAAAAGAGTGTCGAAGAAAAACTAACAATAGATGCAATGTAATGAAGCAAATGCAATAAGTATAAATTTTGTACAATGCAAGCAATATGTATGAGAATTAATCCGAAGAGAATCGAATGCAATGCTCCCCCTTGACGGAAGCTCCCCTTAAATGAGGGTGTTAAGGAACCCAAATGGATTTGGTGCTACAAAATAGAATGTTAGTGATAAAATAACAGAGATATAAGCTCTCTCTTGCTTTGAGAGTACCTATAAACAAATATGTTAAAATAAAGTTGATAGACATGCCACTGTTTGCCCGGTTTAGCCAGAACCTTTTCAAAAGGGTTACGCCCTTCTTAATTGAAGGGATTCGGTTCCTGGAGAAGAAAATCAGAACTTGATTTTTGAGGTGGGTTAGTTTATATATAATCAAAGAAAGGATGAGGAGACGTGGGAGGTGTGGAGTAAATGAGCTCCATGGGCACTAAGTTTATGATCAATGGAGAAGATTGCTTGGAAGTTGGGTAGGTACCGGACGTAGAGAGGTTAAAGGAGGTGGTATGGTCTTAGGTGTGGTTAAAAGTTCAATTGGAGAGAATCCCGATGGTGCAATAGGAGTGGTTGGCGGTGAGTCAAGAGTAGTAGAGGGTGAAGCCGTTTGATAGTTATTTGGTGGTGAAAATCGTTGGAATGGTGGAGAATTAGAGGGTGAATTGACAAGGCAACATGCTCGAACACTAATCCGAGCCGTTTGTCTTAAGGACTTGTTTTCTTTCTTGTCACTAGATGATTTAGGCTTTTTGATAATCAAGTTATGGCTAAAAAATTTTGATGGATATGCAATGGAGAAGAAGGCTATTTATAGATGGATTCATGCATGTCATTTAATGCAAAATATTCTAATTTGGGCAAAATCCAATGATTAGATTTTGAGTTAATGCACAAAATGTCAAACTCTAATGTCTAGAAGCCGGAAATAGGTTGATAATGGAGGGAAAGTTGAGGTTTTGAAGTTTAAAAATCATCTAGAAGGACGCTGATTACCCGGATCAGCCGGAACCCTTTCAAAAAGGTTTTGCCCTTCATCAGTCAAGAGCAAATGAATTGCTTCCTTTTCTGCATCATAATGAGCTTTGTTTTCTGGAGTGATATTCGAGAATGTCTCAAGAACTGTTCGTTCTGGAACTTCTGGAGAATTATCTGTTGCAGGTTGACCTGGAATTATGATATTTGAAAGCTTGTAAGGACCTTGTATGATGCATTTTCTCAAGGCTTCACCGTTTGGTTTTGTATCAACATATCTCATGAAACGTGATTGCCACTGAGCATATCTTCCTGTTGCAAGCATTGGTGGACGATCTCTTGAACCAGCTGCCATGATGTTGTTATACATTTGACTGCTTGTTGTGGAGGTTGTTATTGGAGTGGTCATGATGAATGATTTGTTTGTTATGAAGTGAATATGATTTTGTGAGATCTTAAGTTGATGTATTGATTGTAATTGTGGTTATTATTGTTTGTTGTTTTAGGTCAAATAGCATAAATTGACTAAGTCAAACTTCGGATGTTGACAAGTCAAATTACAAAAGTTTACTATGTCAAATGTCTTAAGAAGAGGTCAAATGTCAGGAATTGGCTAAGTCAAACTTCAGATGTTGACAAGTCAAACTTGCTAAATGAAAGGTCAAAATGAAGGAATTGACTAAGTCAAGTTGTCTTATGATTGTGTCAAACTACGTAAGTTAACTGGTCAAACGTGGACAAATGGCAACTTATATATCTATCAAACCGCAACTCTTGAAAGTCAAACCGCAAGTCAAATGAAGCTCAAACCGCAACTTTAGTCTTAAACCGCAAGTTTTAATATTTCTGTTGCCAAACCGCAACATGTAGGATCAAACCGCAAGTTTTTTAAGGTCAAACCGCAAGTTTTAGACTAGTGTCAAACCGCAACATTTACATGTAGCCAAACCGCAACTTTTTAAATCAAACGGCTACTTTTTCAAAGTGTCAAACCGCAAGTTTTGCTTGACAAACCGCAACTTTTGTACTTTTTTCAAAAATCACTTTTTTGAAAATAAGCTTGAAAATAAAAACACAATAAGCAGTTTTAAGCACTTTTACACTCCTAATAAGAACTAAAACACGTTTAACTTTCTATTATTACTAGTTTTAAAGATTAAAGCACGATTTGAAAAGAAAAAAATTATGCCGAGACAATATAAGCTATAATAAGCTCTCGAATAAGCTTTGTCACCACAAATAAGTAATCACTATATACCCCTAGGCTCTTGATACCAATTGTAGGAACCAAAGAATCATTTCACTTCCATTTACACTAATCAAATAAGAAGAAAATAGGAAGAAGTTCGAGAGAGAAAGCTAGAGAGAAAAAGAAGAGTGGAAGGATTACTATGTGTAAAATCAGTCTTACAAATGAGCAACCAACACCCTCTCCATCTTGGAGAGCGGTATTTATACCTAGAGTCCTTGTTTTGGACGTCTAGCTTTCTTACACAGGCCGGGCTCGGGTTTTATACACAATTAGCTTACATTAACGAGCCTGATTCATGTAACTAGCCTATTACAACATTTACTAAATAAAGACCGTGATTCCTTGTTCGACTTAATATTTTGAGGCTAACAAATTCATTGTTAATAATTAACACTTTTAATTCCTAACAATCTCCCCATAAGGGTTGATTATTATTGACGCCTCATCGTCTCTTCCATTCACAAATGACTCCCACCTTCTCATATGCTCACGATGCCTTAGTCGCTTTGTTATTTCTCTTTCGAACGCTTTTATTATGTCAAGGTCTAATTCACCTAGCAGTGGTGGTTACTTCCAAAACTCAGTCTCAAAGATCTTTAGCTTTACTTCTTTCAAGACGCTTTCCAGCGTAGCATCACAAAACTTCACAATCTCTACCAAATACATAACCCTTTTCTCTTCTTTGTTGTTTAAGTAAATTAAACCCGTAGTTGGTTTATCTACTATAGAATAAGGATTACGTGCTTCAATACCAGGGAATATCAACGTTGGTGCGGTTAAATTGATCCGGATCTGGTAGCTTTCTATCCTAAGTTGGAAATCATAAATTCTTTTCAAGATTACACAGCTCCTGATGAACGTCATTGATGACATCAAATAACGTTACATTTATACCATCATTTATCCCGAATAAATTACTCACTTTTATATAATTATTGCAAGAATCACTACTTAATTGCTTAAAGTTTTGTATTTCCTGTGTCAAAGTGAAATTTTCTATCTCCGGTTAGGTCGGGAAATTGCACAATGCAATGAGAAAATATGTAGCTCGTATATTTTGCTACTTTCGTGATTATATATTATGTCCGAAGATGAAGTGTTGAAAGAAAATTATCCAGTTGAATTATGATTGTGAAGACGGTGAAACTGCATCGAAATTTTAAAAAAATGGAAAAATAGAAAATGCATCAAAAAAGAGAAGTAAAGATTGATAATCGGTTCGCTAAACTTAAACCGATGAATTACTTAGAAGGATCGATTATTCGTTGATATGTGGATAAAAATCAACGATGTATAGTTTTGTATAAAGTGGCCGATATCACCACTTTTGTAAAAGTATATAAGTTTGGGATGATTGGGAAGCTGACCGTTATGGGAACGCCAACTTAGGTTGTCTTTTTCATTTCTATGATCGAGGCGTTTGTATATATTTCGAGTCTTTATCATGGAACGGTCAAGAAAAGTTACTAGCAACTATATACCTTATTTGTTCAAGCTTAATCTATTTGTTTTATGAATTTTATTTAACAACAATTTACTTCCCTTTCCTAGCAACTAACCTTAGGTTTTACTCGAACGAGGTTGAGATCGAGTCATGCATGTCTATTCTGTTGTTACGGTCATGTATGCGTGATTCAGTCACCTTGTTGGTTTATTACTTTTGGTGAAAGTTAAAAGATCCCTACCCTATATCGTTCTTCATCCTAACCATTGGTTAAACTCGAATGAGGATGTGATCGAATTATACATGTCTATTCTGTCGTTACGGTCATGTATGTATGATTCAGCTTCCTTGTTGGTGTGGTACTTTCGGTGAAAGACTGTTAGAATGATCAACCTTAAGCCTAATTACCCAATTTACCTTTTGACTTGTTTCTCCTTAGCTCTAGTGGTGGAGATGTGTATCCTTTCCAAGCATATGATATGAAACTAATCACGACCGAGCAAATGAGCATACCAATTAAATGTTACACCCTAGATTAGTTGAGTGATCTAAGTGTTTTCATTTCCCATATTTCGTGAGGTCCTTGGTCTTATACAGGTGATTAAAACGAAATAAATGCCTAACGAAAAAAATCCTTAACTTCTGTTAGGATACATTTTTCAATAAATTTCTAGAGTCTACTTGAGGACAAGTAGGATTCAAGTGGGGGGATATTTTATGACATCAAATAACGTTACATTTATACCATCATTTATCCCGAATAAATTACTCACTTTTATATAATTATTGCAAGAATCATAACATAATTACTTAAAGACATGCTAAAAGGCGCACTTTTTGGAGCTTAAACGATGATATTTGAAGATTGCTTATTTCTGCTCAATAAGACGTATCCAGAAAAGAAGATACGGCGTATTAGTGCCTAGACTTCACAAGAAAACGCGCATTCTCAATTCCCAATACGGCGTATCCTACTGCCTGCATACGCCGTATCCAGCTGGATAAACATTCAGAGACCCTGTGATAAATATAATTTAGGAAGGATATATCTAATTGATTATAAACATAGAGCGCACTCCAAGGAAAACACCCCTATACATCACGTTGACCTCATTCAATACGGCGTATCCATCAATTTTTAAAGACTATAAATAGAGGACTCAAAAACGAGTTTTTAGTGTGCAAAATCATATTCTCTATACCATACACATAAAAGTTGATTTTATGAAGAGAAGAAGAGCAGCCAAAGTTCAAACATCGATCACGATTCCATAGAAGACACCGTGTAATTCCTATACTCTTGTAATCATTTAATTTTTGGTATCGTTTGGTAAAACGTTTAGTTTACCTTGGTTATTTGATCACGCTTGTATAATTACAATGGTTATGGGCTAATACCCTTGGATTTTGGCCATCTTAATGAAGATTTACTGCTTGGTTTGTTTTAATCTGATTGCTTAATTTATTATTGATTGTTTAATTGTGTTTATCAAATACTTATCTACGTGTTTGTATATGCGACCTATCATTCAACTGGGTCTAGTGATACCTAACAAGTAATCTAGATACTGGAATAGCTCTCCATATCATGTTTTATATTACTGGACCAATAAGATCACGAATAATGTTATATCTTTGCTTTTAAATTATGAGCTTAGTTGGACCGGCAGGTGACCCGTATGTTTCAACAAGTATGTTCTTAATTAATTGGTAAGGACTCGAACAATGAACTACCAGTATATAAAATACCGTCAAACAGTAAGTGGGTAAAGTCTCGATGGGCTAGGGTTTAACAAGATCACCATTGCTTTAATCCCTAGATAGATTATAATTAAACTAAAAGGATGCTTTATGCGGATACGTTAATTGTGACAGGATTCAACATGTCTAGGTCTTAGGATGATGTCCCGCCTAAGTCTTAAGAATGATATGCCGCTTCAAGATAAGTAATCATTGCACTAAACAAACAAACCAGCATTTAATCAGGTTTAATATGGCTAATACAGTTTTCTATCATTTGGCTTGTACCGCTCTTTTATCTTCTGATTTTCTTCTTGCATGTTTATTGTGTTTTGAATTGATTATTGTCACCATAAAACTTGTGCCAGTCTCTCAGGCTGAAACCCCCCATTATCATTAGAACTAGGTTTAGCATAGGTTTAACAAGTAATTAGAATTAACTAATTAGATCAATTAAAATACTGATAGAATATAAGGTTAACGACCTCGCTCTTAGTGTTCGACACCCTACTTACCACGAATCACTCCACCTGATTGATCGGTACCACTACCACATTAAAGGTTTGTTTTTAGGATAAGTCCCGGGGCTAAATATAAATTTAAAAAATTTGGTAATCCAATAATTTTGCACCCTACACGACAGCACAATCAAGTCCGCAAAAAGTGGTCCAAATCACTAGTTTTCAAAACACCACAATCAATGTTCTCTAGATGTGTATAACTTTAATTGAAGTTATACTAAACGGTTGTTTCAAAATCAAGTTACAAAATTTAGTTTACGCCACCTCCCGGCCAAATTTGTTTAACAAATAAAAAAAAAACAAACTATTTTGGAGAAGAAAAACTATAACCGAAACCTATTGGTGGGGATAACATGTTTCTATAACAAAAACTCAATGCATATCAAAAAGAGATATAAGAGCTCCTTAAGAATGCTTCTGCATTGAGCGGCATGAGGTTAATAGTGGAAGCACAAAATAAAATTTCCTTTGAAAATAAAGATAATCAATGGCCTACGTTCCGGAAGGTTAATTTTTGTTTTTGGCGATGGCATCCTCTGGTATTGCTTCGTTGTTGCTCCTGGTCAGGTCAAACCTCACATTCACGATTCAAACTTCCCTTAGAACTAACGGATGAGTCGTTGTGAAAGATAAAAAAAAATACTCACATGGGAAACATATTAGCTTAGACTGATATGATAATCTGGGACGAAGCCTAGATGAATGATAGTAGCACTTAACGGCCGTTAAGCTCCGAGACAAAAAAATTAAATGAACAGTAAAATAAGTTGGGATGAACAGTAGAATGTACAGTATTACGTCTTTGGAAGATAACGACCCTTTAACATTTTTTTAACTTTAATATTAATTTTTTTACCCCGACACATATTTTACATAATTGGTCCTTCATGTTCGTGAATATCCTTGGGGTTATCAAGCTACGCGAATAGTCCCTGAGGTTATCCGTCGGTTGCAAAGTTAGTCCTTAACGTAAAACCTCGCGCTCTGCAGCGTAGCGCGGGCACAAAACCTTGTTTTACTCCCCCAACTTATCGTGATGCATGTGAGGCGCTAGGTTTGCTTGGCAATGACAAAGAATAGGAAATTGCCTTAGAAGAAGCTTCGGTTTTAGGAACCTCATCATAATTAACATCCCTCTATGCTCATATTATTATTTATTGTGAAGTGGGAAATCCAGTTAGATTATAGAAGACGTTTGGCGCAAAATGGCCGAAGACGTCCCCATAAAAGTGTCCAAATCACTTGATTTTCAAAACATCCACATCAATGTTCTTAAGGATGCGTATTACATGAATTGGAAGTTTTACTAAACGGTTGTTCAAAATTAGTTACAATTTTGGTTCGCCCCCAGTCCTGCCAAATTTGTTTGACAAATTAAAAAAACAGAGTATTAATAAAGAAGAACTACAATCGAGACCTGCTGATGGAAGAAAACAGGTTTCTATAACAAAATGGAATGCTTATAAAAAAGAAATATATGATCTCATTATGACTGCTTTGCATCTGAACGGTGGGAGTTAATATGGAGGCACATGAAAAACATTTCATTGAATAATGATAATCAGTGGCATGCGTTTGGAAGGTAAAATTGTTTTGGCAGTGGCATCCTCCGGTATTGCTTTGTTTTTGCTCTCGTGAGGTCCGACATCGCATATATCAAACGATTTCAACTTCCCCTAGAACTAACGTATGAGGTCATTGTGGTAAGAAAAATTACCGACATGAGAAACAATTAGCTAGACTGATCTAATAATCTGGGACAAAGCCCCTATGAATGATCGTATGTGCTTTTAAACATTGTATGTCCACGATGCTCCAGACATTTTTTATGGGGCAAATCAATTATGTTGGGCGGGGACTTTCGCCAACGACTTCCAGTAAAAAAAGGCGCGTTCAATGACTAGAGAAAATATCGCTCTATTGTTGAGTCCAGAGCTATGGTGACATTTAAGATATGCAGGCTAAGAAAACATAAGGCTTTACAATCGAAAACTTAATTGAGACGACCGAGAAATGAAAATGATTTTTTTTGTAGCTTTGTGTGTAATCTTGGTCCCGCATGAATAAATAAAAATGATTTTTTTATGTGAAAAAAATAAAAAAATATATTTTTGCTTACGATGAACAAGCCATTCGGTAATTTGATAACAGTTATTTTCTCTTTCTTCTAGATAACGTTGTATCTAAGTTACCACGACAACAACAGTTAATGCACAAAAGCCGTCATTGGTTAAAAAAATCTTCTTTCAACGATCACAACACTATCGTAGTCAGGCGTTCCGTGACAATGCGCGGGTGAAAATCTTTTTAAACAAACCATACATTAGTAAATAAGTCTTTAGAAGACAATCAGCTCAGTTGGTTAGTAGAAAAACTCTTATGTTAAGTGATACGTTACGGAGCGCAAAGTTTTACATTAAGGACTAACTTTGCAAACATCGGATAACTTTAGAGACTATACTCGTAACTTGATAACACCAAGGATAATTCACGAACATGAAGACCAATTAAGTAAAATCTGTGTTGGAATAATTTTTTTTAATAAAAAGTTTTAAATTAAGGTTAACGGTCGTTACATTAACAACGTTAGTACTTTACGATCTACTGTCTTTTTTTCATCCCCTCTTATTTTTACTGTTCCATCAGGGTTTTTTTAGGTCTTAGAGCTTAACGGCCGTTAAGTGCACTAACGCCCCCCTCTTTTTGTTATATATATATAATATATAATAGTTCCCAACTATTTAACTTAATTTAGTAGAGTTTCCAAACAAATTTTAGCATTATAAAGCTCTTTCCTTTGTATTTTCCATCTCAATCTTTCTAATCATTTATAAAGGATAGTGTAAGGACTAGATTATAAATAGTTGATAGTAAAGAATGTTTTATGTAAATAATTTGTAAGTTAGCTAGAGTTTGTTACTAATTCCCTCTCTATATAACTCGTAATCATTTGCATTTAATTTCACAAGTTTCATTTCCCTTTTCCACCATTGTTTTAAACTCAACACTATTCCTAATTAATAATGTCTGTGGCATTTGGTTCCTCAGTCTCAGCCTTTGCTACTAATCTTGACCACACCATCCTTGATAGGCTCAAAAATTTAAATAAGATTGGCACAAAATGGGGGCTTTCTAGTTGGCTGGATTGAATGAGCATAGAAAATTATAGGCATCAGGTGAAAGCAACATATATAAACTTATACTCACCTAGATATACCCTATTGTTTTTTTTCATAATATATACCATGCATGCTGAGTATTTAGTCCATATAAGTTATCGGGATGTTTTTTTCCATGCTTAACAGATCCTAAAAAGAGGTGGATTAAAAGACGAGAACATCATGGTCTTCATGTACGATGATATTGCAAATCACAGATATAACCCAAAGCCCGGTGTGATAATCAACAGCCCTAAAGCCAACGACGTCTATGTCGGGGTACCCAAGGTGCAACTTTACATGCAGACTCATATTTGTGTTAATAATTAAAAACAAAAAAAACATATATTTTCAAATATTTCACACTACAAGGAAAACTGCTATTAGTGACAAGTGACATTTCGTCACTAATAGCAAAAAGTTGTCACAAATCCTACTTAGTGGCGAAAATTAGAGTCGTCACTTCTCGTCATAATAGGTCTGTCACTGATTTTTTTAGAGACGAAAATGTAAAAGGTCATCATTAATAAGTGACGGCATCAGAGCTGTCACTATATTTTCTGACGACATATTTCGTCACAAAATTTTGTCACTAGTGGGTGGAAGTCGTCACTACTTTTTTTCTGATTGACGCAAAAAAGGTCCGTCACAAATGAACATCACAGTGACGAAATAGGTCAGTCCATTATCAGTGAAAAAAATATAAGGCTTTAATAGATCATTTAGCCAATTTACAATTTGTTATTTTTCACACACAATACAATAACTGAAATGCTATTTCAAAACGAATGTATCAAATGTGACATGTAAACAAAGCATCAATGCCATCGCTTGATCACATACATACATCATAAATCGTACTTACATGTATAAACTGTCTAATGTAAACAAAACATATCTATGAGAAAAGAAAAGAGTGTTTTTCCAACATATTGATGCTCAACTCAATCTTTTAAAGTCATGTTACCCCCTAATGCCACAAAATCAATTGTCACTGGCTCACTGCAGAACAAAACAAAAAGAAGATTAACCTCTGGTAAATGATACCCAATATTTGTGGATGTTCATACTACTCGGTTCCACCAGTGAGCACTTCATTATCCTACACACCATCCATTAAACTTATAAATTCTAGCTTAACTCACCAATGGGCAAACTTTACTAAAAAGCCACAAGCAAACTTTACTAATTCCTGGTCACTGCTACTCTACGCCATCGGTGCACACTTTATTATCCTACGCACCTTCCACTAAACTCACCGGTGGGTACCTTGTTATCATACGCATCCTTATAAATTAGTCATTTCAAAAACCACCTACAACTTACACCAATTCCTACTCACTGCTACCTACGCCACTACGGCATACTTTATTACCCTACGCATCCTCCACCAACACCTATAATCTTAAAGCTATAAACTTACTGATACTGTACACAACCAGTGTTATCCCTCGCATCATTCTCTAATTCTATTATTATTGTGTGCCCCTAATTTTCCTACACATCATCTGCTATTTACGCATCAGCCAATAACTTTTTACCACTGTGTCTTCTAATTTTCCTACGCATCATCTGCTATTTACGCATCAGCCAATAATTTTTTACTATTGTGTGCTTTTAGTTATCCTATGCATCATCTGCTATCTTACACATCATCCTTTACTTCAACCAACTCGTTGCTACTCTACGCCACCGGTGCGCACCCTACTGTCCCTACCACCTACAAACTTACTGATATTAACCGGTGCATGTTTTATTATCCTAAGCATCCTCTGGCAACACAATTATTACTATTCAACTTATTATCCCACAATCCATACACCCATTTGACCCATGGCCCAAACTGACGAATTTGCCACCTCTATGTTTACCGAACTAAACTGCATACTCAACACATATAGCATGGCTCCCGCCAATACCTAACTAAACAATTTTAAAACTCTGATCCCAAACAGTTGGGATTAAAAGCTTCTTGATGCTGTTTGGAATTACTACTGTTCTTATTGATGTTAATGTCGTTGAGTCAAAGTTAGTGCTGCTGGAGAAATTCAATGAAAATTATTCTAAGTGTTTAAGACTGCTGGGAAAGATTACAGAGTTGTCAGTACAAGTGTTACTACTGCTAGAGAAAGTTACTACTGCTAGAGGAAGTTACTACTGCTAGTGGAAGTTTAAGACTAGCTTCAGATACATTAGAAGAAAAAACTGCCTAAGTATATTTAGTTACTGCTAGTACAAAAGTTACTACTGCTAGTACAAAGTTAATGCTGCTAAAGGAGTTAATGCTGCTAGTGAAGAAGTTAGTACTGCTGAGTTAGTTAGTACTGCTTATGTGATTTGTAAGGAGAATATTTTGTAAAAGAAATGTATAATGTTATTTAGATATTAGAAGATTTATGGAATTACTTAGGAAAGTATGTAAGCCGTTTAGACCTGGAGTATAAAAGAAGGGTCGCTAGGGCAGTAAAGATTTACGTAATATATAAACCAAGATAATACCACACATACCAATATACGTATCAAAACAAAATGAGTCATTCATAGAATTATCATAGCTTCAAGGTCTTTATAACCCTAATACTTTGAGAGTATTCGTATTATTTGCTTAATAATATTGGAGCTTTTATGTTTTGTTGAATTATATGTTCATTGTGTTTACTGTTTCATTAAAAAATTCTTTTTAATATTAAAGATTAGATTTCGCATAATCTTTAATACATTCATACAAAGTTTCTACTATAGTTGTGTTATATTTATCTAATATAACTAAACCTTAAACAAGCTTAAGTAATTCAATCTATAAAAGTGTTGAAGTAGGACCAACAAGTGGTATCATAGCTGTTGCATTTGAGAAAGTATGCTAAAGAATATGGATCCAAGGATCTGCACACATATTGGCTGCATCCAAGTTTCCATGCTCAAACCGGTGAGTATGAGGTTATAGAGAATGAGGATTGAGACCAATACATCCAGATGACAGACATTCACGTTAGGAAGTCATAGATGAATGGTGCAAAATTGCAAAAACATAAAAAAAGTTGTTAAAGGTGTTACGACAGTGATGCCTAAAACCATCTGGCTGAAGATAAGGCCTCAGAAGAAGATTAAGAAGTGAAGGCAGAAAGTACTTTAATGATGGGCCATTCTCAATGACATCATTTAAAGTTTAACTTTATAAAAATGCTAAGCTATTGCCTGAAGCGATTGAAAAGATATATGGTGGGAATGAACTACTAAAAAGACTCAAAGGAAATCTCTTAAAGCAGCAATATGAAAGCTTCACTGCTCCAAGCTCAAAGATGCTTGATCAAACTTTTGATAGGCTTCAAAAGCTTGTGAGTCAGTTGGAGCTTTTGGGTGAAAAGCTTTCGACAAGGAAGAATGTTAATCAAAGTTATTAAGAAGGTTTGTCACCTGATGGAACACACATGCTGTTGTTTGGAGGAATAAAGCTGATTTGGATACATGAGCATAGATGATCTCTACAACAACCTCAAGGTGTATGAACCAGAAGTTAAAGGGATCTCTAGCTCAAGTTTAAGCACACAGAACATGGCTTTTGTGTCCTCTTCTAATAACAACACTAGCAGCTCTAATGAAGCAGTTAATGCTGCTCATGGAATTACTACTGCTAGCACTCAAATAATACTGCTTACTCTATAAATATTGATAACTTAAGTGATGTTGTTATTTGTTCATTCTTTACTAGTCAACCAAATCTGTGTTGTTGTGGGGGGGGGGGGGGGGGGGTCCTCAACTTGCACATGAGACTTTGCAACAAAACCTCCTGCTGACATAGAGAAGAGGATTTGAGATTGGCAAAGGGCTATTTTTGACATTAGGGCTAGAAGGTTTTTAAAGAATACAAGAAGGAAGCTTATTGTTAATGGAAATAAGACTATTAGTTTTGAAAAGTCTAAAGTAGAGTGTTACAACTGCCACAAGAGGAGACATTTTGCTAGGGAGTGCAGAGCTCCAAGAAATCAAGACAACAAGAAGGAAAGCTCAAAAAGGAGTGTACCTGTGGAAACATCTACTTCCGCAGCTTTAGTGTCATGTGATAGTCTTGGTGGATATGACTGGAGTGATCAGGTAGAGGAAGGGCCTAATTATGCACTCATGGCTTACTCATCTTCAAGTTCTGACTCAAAGGTATCCAATGATTCAAATTGTTCAAAATCTTGTATGGAAACTGTTAAATTACTTAAATCTCAAAATGATCAACTATTAAGAGATTTAGAGAAATCTAGTTTAATGGTTTTAGGTTATAAAACAGGTTTAGAATCAGTGGAAGAAAAACTTGAATTTTATAAAAAGAATGAGTTTGTTTATGTAGAAAACATTAATGGCTTAAAATGGGATATTCAAGTAGGAGAAATAACTATTTAAGAGCTAGGAAGAAGGCTTTAAAAAATTCCAAAAAAGAAAAAGATAGCATTCAATTTAATGTAGATAAATTTGAAAATGCATCTAAAAGTTTAGACAAGCTCATAGAATGTCAGATAGTTGACAATTGCAAGAAAGGTTTAGGCTATGAAAAATATAATGCAGTTCCACCTCCCTACACAAGAAATTTCATGCCTCCAACACCTGATTTGTCTTTTACTGGTTTAGATGAGTTTGTTAATAAGCCTGTAGTTGAGAATAGAAAGTCTGATGAAGAAGTGTTTAAGGTAGTTAGGAAGTCTGATGATTCCCCAATTATTAAAGATTGGGTGTCAGATAGTGAAGAAGAAAATGTTTCTCAACCTAAAATTAAGAAGAAAACAGTTAAGCCTAGTGTTGCTAAGATAGAGTTTGTCAAACCTAAGCAACAAGAGAAAAATGCTAGGAAAACTGTTAAACAAGTTGAGAAACATAGGCAAAACACTCACAGTCCAAGAGGCAATCAAAGAAATTGGAACAATATGATGTCTGCAAAGACAGGAAAGCAATTTAATTGTTTTAATAAGGCCTGTTATGTGTTGGAAGCTTTTAATCATTTGCAAGTTGATTGCAAATTGCCATCAAAAATAGTTTTCAAAAAACAAAGATGGTAAAACCTGTTTAGAACAATGCTCCAAAGGGTTGAATCATCAGAAATTTTGCTAAAAATACTCACCCTTGTGCTAAAAAGAACATGGTTCCAAGAGCAGTACTAATGAAGTCTGGCTTAGTATCAATTAATACTGCTAGACAAAATATTTCAAAAACAGCAGTATCAGTTAATACTGCTAGACAAGTTAATACTGCTCATTCAAAAACAACAGTGAATGCTGCTAGACCAATGTTATATCATTCTAAAACAACACATTCAACTGTTAAGAGGCCCATTAATAATAACACAACATTTAAAAACAATAATATTAATCAAAGGGTTAATACTGTTAAGGGTAAAAATGTTAATATTGTTAGGCCGTAAAGATTAGTATTTAATGTTTGTGTTCAGAGAGGAAATAATGTTTGATGATGTTAAGGCCTCAGCTTGTTTGGTTTGGAAACCAAAGACTAAAGTTTTAGACCATGTTTCTAAACACAACAGTGCATCAACCATCCTAAAAAGGTTTGATTATATTGATGCATAAGGCAGATCCAAGTCAGTGATGGCTTGGGTCCCTAAAAGAAACTAATTTTCTTATCTGATGTGCAGGGCAATCCACAAATGGATTTATAGGATAAAGGAGTAATTGATAGTGGGATGCTCTATAGGCACATGGACAGGAACATGTCCTATCTTACAGACTATGAAGAGATAGATGGAGGATATGTTGCTTTTGGAGGGAACCCTAAAGGAGGGAAAATCACAAGAAAAGGTACCATTAAAACTGGTAATCTAGATTTTGAAAATGTGTATTTTGTGAGAGAGTTAAAGTTTAATCTCTTTAGTGTCTCACAAATGTGTGATAAAAAGAATAGTGTTCTTTTTAATGACACTGAATGTATTATGTTATCTCCAAACTTTAAGTTAATTGATGAAAGTCAAGTTTTACTTAGAGTTCCTAGAAAGAACAATATGTATAGTGTTGATTTAAAGAACATAGTTCCTAAAAGAGGTTTAACTTGCCTTTTTGCAAAAGCCACATCTGATGAATCTAAACTTTGGCATAGAAGGCTAGGTCACTTAAATTTTAAAACCATGAATAAATTGGTTAAGGGAAATCTTGTAAGAGGTTTACCTTCCAAACTTTTTGAAAATGATCAAACCTGTGTTGCTTGTCAAAAAGGGAAGCAGCCCATAGCCAAAGAACCAAATATAGAGAACTCAATCAGGTTCTTCCTTACAATTTTTTGCATATGGACTTGTTGGTCCAACATTTTGATAAAATCCTTATGAAGTACATGTATTGCCTAGTTTGTCCATAGATGATTACAGTAGGTTTACATGGTCTTCCTTTCTAAGCTTACTAAGTTGAGACTATTGGCATTCTTAAGTCCTTTATAACTGGTATAGAAAATCTAGTAGATCATAAGGTTAAGGTGTTTAGATGTGATATAGGGACTGAATACAAAAACAGAGAAATGAATCAATTTTGTGAGATGAATGGTATTTTGAGACAATTTAGTATAGCTAGAACTCCTCAACAAAATGGAGTTGCTGAGAAGAGGAATAGGACACTAATTGAGGCTTCCAGGACTATGCTAGCTGATTCTAAGTTGCCAACTACTTTTTGGGCAGAAGCAATTAATACTGCTTGCTATGTACAGAATAGAGTGTTAGTAGTTAAGCCTTATAACAAGACTCCATATGAACTTTTTCATGGTAGAACACCAACTTTAAGTTTTATGAGACCATTTGGGTGTCATGTTACCATTCTCAATACCATAGATCACTTAGGCAAATTTAATGGTAAGACTGATGAAGGTTTCTTTATTGGATACTCTTTAAATAGTAAAGCCTTTAGAGTATTCAATAGTAGAACAAGGATAGTGAAAGAAAATTTGCATATTAGGTTTAGTAAGAATACACCTAATGTTGCAGGGAATGGACCTATTTAGCTATTTGATATTGATGCACTAACAAGAACAATGAATTATGAGCCAATTGTTGCAGGTACCATAGACCTAATGGTTTTACAGTACAAAAGCCAGTGATAGTGCAGGTCAAGCTTAGAAAGGAGACAAAACCCTGTCAAAGATTACATTTTGATACCATTATGGACTGCTGATCTACCATTTTCCCAAGATCCAAAAAGTTCTCATAATGATGGATCCAAACCTTCAAGTGATGATGGAAAGAAGGTTGATAAAGATCCAAGAAAAGATAGTGAATATAAAGATCAATAGAAGGAGGATAATGTTAACAGCACTAACAATGTTAATGCTGCTAGCACAAATGAGGTTAATGTTGTTGGTGCAAAAATAAGCATTGAACTTCCAGATGATCCAAATATGCTTGCTTTGGAAGATTATAGCATATTTGAATTCACAAGAGATGATGAAGATGATGATGTAGAGGCTCACATGAACAACTTAGATACAACAATCCAAGTCAGTCCTATTCCAACTACAAGAATTCATAAAGATCATCCTCTTGATCAAGTGATTAGAGATTTGCAATCAGCTACACAAACAAGAAATATCTCAAAGAATTTAAAGGAACATGGGTTTGTTAGTACTATTCAAAAAAGAACAAATCATAAAGACCTTCAAAATTGCTTGTTTGCTTGCTTTTTATCACAAGAAGAACATAATGCTCGGTAATTCATGCATAGCACAAATGAAGTTAATGCTGTTGGTGGAAAAACAAGCATTAAACTTCCACTTGATCCAAATATGCCTGAATTGGAAGCTTATAGCATATAAAAAGGGCTATAGGCACTAAATGGGTTTTCAGGAATAAAAAGGATGAAAGAGGAATTGTGATAAGAAACAAAGCAAGATTGGTTGCTCAAGGGTACACATAAGAAGAAGGGATTGACTATGATGAAGTCTTTGCCCCTGTTGCAAGAATTGAAGCAATTAGGATGTTTTTAGCTTATACTGCATTTAAAGATTTTTTGGTGTATCAAATGGATGTAAAAAGTACGTTTCTCTATGGAAAGATTGAAGAAGAGGTGTATGTATGTCAACTACCAGGATTTGAAGATCCATATTTTCCTGATAGAGTGTACAAGGTTGAAAAAGCATTGTATGAACTACATCAAGCTCCTAGAGCTTGGTATGAAACCTTGTCAACATATCTGTTGGACAATGATTTTTAAAGAGGGAAAATTGACAAAACCTTATTCATCAAAAGGTACAAAGGTGATATTTTGCTTGTCCAAGTATATGTGGATGATATCATCTTTTGTTTAACAAAGAAGGAGTTGTGCAATGCATTTGAGAAGTTGATGCATGAGAAATTTCAGATGAGTTGTATGGGAGACTTACATTCTTTTTGGGATTACAAGTGCAGCAGAAGAAGGATGGCATATTAGTGAAATTCTAAAGAAATTTGAGTTTACAGAAGTCAAGACTACAAGCACACCAAAGGAAACTCAAAAGTCTCTGCTCAAAGATGAAGATGGTGAAGAAGTAGATGTTCATATGTATAGGTCAATGATTGGTTCATTGATGTATCTTACATCTTC
>BQNB010098919.1:0-25047 GCA_026074375.1 Tanacetum coccineum
ACTTGTAATACTTAGATTCATACATAATTCCATGTAAACAAAATTATGACGGTCTCCGTGTAATACGATATTATATAAAGTTATGAAGAAAATAATATTCTTAGAGACCATTGTTTAACTTACAATGTCTGAGAACGAAATGAGACCATTGTGCAACTCACAATGTCTAAGAAGTAAAATGAGACCATTGTATAACTCACAATGTCTGAGGTATAATTGAGACCATTGTTTAACTTACAATGTCTGAGGTATAATTGAGACCATTGTGCAACCCACAATGTCTGACGAGTAGAATGAGACCATTGTGCAACCCACAATGTCTTACGAGTAGAATGAGACCATTGTGCAACCCACAATGTCTTAAAAATATTCTGGTATTTATATAATAACTCTTATATAAATAAGCGTACGATATACGCGAAGGGATTGCAAGCATATATATATCATATATATGTATGTCACGTAAGCACTTAATGCAACACGTAATGTAAGCACATAAGCAAGTAGCGTGTATGCACTTTGAAAATGTTTGTTGTGATGCAATATTTGTGAAAACGGTTATAGTCTAGGGTAAAATATGCAACCTAGTTCTCTATAACCAGTGCTCTGATACCAATCTGTAACACCCCCAAAAATCATATACAACGCAGCGGAATACCACATGGGGTGCTACTTCATAATACACAGCAATAGATACAAGAGAACGACCTCTAAATGTCGTTTGAGAAATAACATTGTTGATTTAATCAAAATCTGAATTTAATATAACATTTGTCCCATAATTTGCATCACAATGAAAAGCTTGAATGTAAAGACTCCAATGCACATCAAATAGTCCAAGCATCTAATTCACCTGAGAAAAACATGCTTAAAAGTGTCAACATTAAAGTTGTAAGTATCATAGATTAGTTAAAAATATGAATGTAAATCCTACGTTAATATCACAGAAATATTTAAAATATCCAAATGATTTATAAAGAATGCATAACACATTTTATGTCATCAAAAGTACCAATCTTATCCCAAAGATTTATAAAGAATGCATAACACATTTTATGTCATCAAAAGTACCAATCTTATCCCAAAGATTTATAAAGAAATCTAACAACATTCTTATGACAAAATGAGTCACTATATAAATCCGTGACATTGCCCGCACTATATTAGAATTCCTGCTGCACTATATAAATTTCGTGCCATGTTGGGGAAGCCCGATAGTCCCAACGATATAATCCGACATGTTATAACGTTCGTTCCCAGTGATAGCTAGTCACCCGAACGGAGGTTGTCAATCGGCAGAATTAGATCTATTTTTATTCATTCACTGACAACACGCTAAAATGATCGTTACCAAGTGACGCTAATCACCCGACAGGGAATCCCACCGAATAGATCTATTTCATAACATTCGCGCTCACCCTCCAAGTGATTTACAGTTCATGACGCTGTGACGTAGACTTGTATGTACCCAATTTGGGCAGTGATACAAATAATGCGTATATATATACTCCCGTTACCGGTGTCCCCTCCAAGAACACCCGGGCAGTAATGTATAAATATGTACTCCCGTTACCTGTGTCCCCTCCAAGAACACCCGGGCAGTAATTTTATTGTTATCAGTTCAATCAGCCGAAGCTAATCCGAAATCATTTCAAATGTAAAGTATGCATTTTGACCAAAAATGAATTCAAATAACTATCCCATAGCGAGCTATGCAAATAAGTATGTAAACCAATTTGTAATCAATCATGTAAATGCATTTGTAAACAAGCATGTTCTCACCCCAAAAATATATGTAAAACCAGTAAAACATGGGGCTATAAACTCACCTTGATCAAAATCCCTTAAAACAATCACATTGTTATAAGATAACCGAGTAAGTATAAGGATTTGTAGACAAGCATGTATCCCCCTCGCGGGTTATAAAGCATTCAAAATATTGAAAAGCGAGGCTATGAAACTCACATTGATTAAAGACCACGATCAATTAATCCAATTAAATCACACTGAATCTGCAACGATCTCGACCACGACCTATAATTATGTCGCTCTATTATAATACACGTACTAAATACGATCAACGATGCGTACATCGTAACGACGAAATCATACATATTTTTATATGTATGCAGTCATATATACATGTGATGAGAAATCCACTTGCGCGTCTTTAAACCTTAACCCTTAGTATATTTTATGTATATATACTATTTTCCGTCAATAAAACTTATCTCTAATATTTAAAAGAAATTTTACTATTTTTAGACCTTCCTTTTTAGAATCAAGTAATGATCTTAAATAATTAATTGAAAAATATATTAACCGACCTTTAGTTTTTACCCGCTATATCTTAACTTTTAAAGCAGACAAACCTCGCGGCAAAGTAAAACGACATTCCGAACAACTTTCGTGTTTCGCCAGAAGGCTGAAACGGAGCCTCGAAAGTGCTCGAATCGTTTAATTAATAGATATGTCAGATTTAATATATTAAAAAAATAACCTATTTTCTATAACGAGTAATTCCGATTTCGACCAGTTTCTTCGTTATTGGGAGTTAGAAGTCCCTTTTTATATCAAAACGTCCTGCAAAATAGTAATTTGTTTATACTTATTAAACCAACGTCAAACTTTTCAAGTCCTCGAATCCCGAACTCAATGTCTATTTTCTGTATTTAAATAACTCGTGAAAAAAGGCACAAAAGTCCATTTTAGTCCAATTTCTCGTCTCAAATATGACTAATATCACTTATACATTAATATCACTCCCGTTTTAATATTCATATCGTATTTTATTTAGACGCGCAATTTATAATATTTTTCATCACATTTTATATAAATCGATTAAATGAAACAATTTATATATTTTCGTGTTAACCAAACTCACTTTATTTCGTGCATCCCACAACTCCGACGCACCCCGGCTGAGTACAGGCCCAAGCGCCCCCTTGTGGTGCTTTAAGCAAACGCACCCTAGTCTCGTGAATAATAAAACCAAACACACCCAGGTTCGTATTCTACTACACCAAAACGGACCAAGCCATGCAAAACCCAACTGTCCCTTTTATGGTGGCTGTCAACCCGACAGCAACCACCCCCGGCTGTCCCTATCCTAGCCCACACCCCAGCTGACCCCGCCGTTCCCACAGCAAAACCCGACCTAAAACCATAAACAAACACCCGATGCATTATAATAAACCAAACCCACTCACCTATTGTTGAAACTAAACCCAACATCCTTCTCCCCCGCAGTCAACACCAACCCGACGCGAACAAACCACCCTCGGCTGAGACAAACCCCACGCACCTCATCTTGTGCAACCAAAAACCGACGCACCCTCCTTCGTGGTGGCTCCCACAGCAACTCACCCTTTTCGGGTGGTTTTATAACCAAACGCACCCTGGTAGGTTAGACCAAACGCGCCCTTGTATTATTGTTAACCCAACCCCGACAGCCCCTCGGCTGTCCCGACTTTTCGACAGCCAAACAAACACCCTTCCAAGTGTTATCATTAACCAAACCCGAACAAATAAACACCCCGCGGTGTTTTTATACCAACCCGACGAACCCCTCCACCGGGTTTTTACCCGGCTGTCGACCCGACCCGACGCACAAACAACCCGATAACCCGGACCAAACGCACCCCCTAGTGGTGAAACCCCGACCCAAACGCACCGTTGGTGTCTTCGTTTCTATAAACAAAACCAAACGCACCTTCTTCGGGTGGTGGTTGTGATGATGATGATGGCGAAAGGATGATGATGATGGCGAAAGGATGATGATGGTGGGGGTGGTGGTAGCCGGCTGTGGTGGTAACGTGGGGGTGGTGGTCGCGCGTGGCAGCGAGTGGCATAGTGGATCGGGTAGATCCGGCTATGAGGAGTATATTTGGTCTTGGCCGGAATACCCGCCGAAAAATTATTCCGGCGGCCGGAGATGGTGGCGGCGGTGGCTGGCCGGTGGCCGGAATTTATGGGAGGGGGAGAGAGTTATATAAGAGTGTGTGTGTGTATAAAGATGGAATGAAATGAAAATGAAATGAGTATAAGTTATATATATATAAAAGAAAGTGAAAAGTCCCCCATAGTCTAGGGTTCATTTTGTAACATTTTTAATATAGTTTTTATAAAAGCGGCTCGGGACTCATTTGAGCGACTTAACGGATGATTCAACGCACGAAACTTGCGCCATTGTTTTTCAAATCATTTTTCTGATAAAAATGAGTATTCACTTGATAATATTTCATAAATATTTTATAACATTTAATAAAATATTTGTTATTTATTTTATGAACCGGTTTCGCCTCGTCCGAAATAGAATGGATTTAAGCTCGAGCATTTGCGTTATCACAACGCTTTTCATTAAAATGATGAATAATTTATTTAATATTTTTATTAAATAAATACTGATAATTAAATAACAAATTTAATTGTTTTTGTGTGTCCGCGTTGTATATTGTTCGAATAATGTTTGCGGTGCTGTTTTAGCCCTTTTCGGCTCGTTTCCAGGTCTCGGGCAAAACTAAAAAGTTGTCAGGAATGTCATTCCACATCAAATTGCTTTAGAGTCCGAGTCGTGAAAACGTGATTTAGATGATCGTTCTTATAAGTCAAGCCAGATCCTAAAAGTCAAAGATTGAAATCGTCATTCAAAATTTCGAAAATTCTCGGATGTTACATAGAAGGACAATATTTGTGTAACTATGATTCTAGATGTATAGATTACTAAATGGAGAGCTATCCCGGACTCTAGATCTGCTTGGTCCACTTCACTAGATCCAATTGAATGATAGGTCGCATACAAAAGCGCGTAAACAAGTATAAATTGATAAACATAAATAAGCACTCAACGATAAATCAAGAAATATTGATAAACAAATACCAAACATTCAGATCTTCATAATAATGGTTAATACCTGAAGGTATTAGCCTTCAAACGTCATAATAAATACAAGAGCAATTATTTAGCCAAGGTAAACTAACCTAGTTAACGAATGATACCAAAACTTAACGCATACTAAATAATAAGGAGTTACCCGTTGTCCTACATGGATAATTGATAGCTTTGCTCGACCTATTCTGCTCTTTATTCTCTTCTAAAAAATTGACTAATTGTGGTTAAGTTTCAAGATTATGATTTAGCACACATAAAACTCATTTTTGAGTTTTCTATTATAAGGTCTGGAAGTTGGTTTCGGATACGGCCTTATCCAAGTTGTATTTGATACGGCGTATTAGGGAGTTTCTTGGAGTAGGTGGACCACACTTATATCTTCCCAAAATATATATTGATTCCATATCTTGAATATGGCGTATTGATTCTCTCTGGATAAGGGGTATTGATCTTTATTCCTCTGTGGTCTTTGGTGAGTGCAGGCACGGATACGCCGTATCTTCCTTAATGGATACGGCGTATTGGTCTTCAGAATAGTAATCTTCAAAATATCTTCTTTTAAGCTCCAGAATGCGCGCCTTTTGCTAACTTTCACCAGTTACTCCATAATTACTGCAATTCTCAAATATAAATAATTAAGTAACAATTCTTTGCAATAACTATACAAAATAAGTTAATAACATGGGATAAGTGATGCTATAACATAGATGTTATTTGATGTCATCGGTAGTACTGTTTCATTGAAGAATTCTTCTTATATTAAAGATTAGATTCCGCATAATCTCTAGTATTATCAAATAAAGTTTCTTAAACTAAGTTGTGTTAGATTTATCTAGCATAACTAATCCTTATACAAGCTTAAGGAATTCAATCATTAGAAGTTAACTGGGATCTAACAGAGATCATAGGAGGCTGATAAAGAGAAAGAAAGGAATGAAAGACTAGATGGGATGGAAATGATTAGTTGAGGATGTCTTTGAAGAGGAATGTATAGCTGATAAGAATTTAGCTGTTGATGAATTGAAAGGTGCCAATAGTTTAATGTTGAACTAATTTTTCTTTATTTAATAATGGCTTACAAAATTGCCATTTGGAATAATAGAAGTATAAATCAAGGTAGAAACATAAAGAAGTTAAAAAAATTATTTATGAGGAAAACATTCAGGTTTTCTCTATTATTAAGACTCTTGTTAAGGCCCCTAAACTGTCTAAAGTCTGTAAGAGGGTGTTTGGACAGTAGGATTGGGTGTCTAATGTAGGTCAATGTAATGGGGGTTATAGAATTACTGTTGGGTTGAATAGTGATGTAGTTAATGTTTTAGTGGTTCACACTACTAAGCAGATGATTTTATGCCTTATTGAAAATAGTCAGAATCAGGAGAAGATGAATTTTAGTTTCATATATGCTGCTAATACAAGGATGGATAGAAGAATTTTTATGGAAAGATCTGCTAGTAGCTAAGTGCATTACTAATGGGTGTTCTTAGGTGCTTATGGGATACTTTAATGTGACCCTTAAGTTAGATGAGCATTCTATAATGAGTCCTACTATTAGCTGTGATATACAAGATTTCATTGAATGTGTGTACTTGATTGAAGTTGAGGATATTTGCATGACTGGTATGCACTATACTTGGATTAAGTCCCTTTCCAATCCTATTATTATAAAGAAGTTAGATAGGGTAATGGCTAATGAAGATTTCTTCACTAAGTATAATCATGCCTTTGTGGTTTTTCATCCTTTCATTGTCTCTAATCACAGTCCTTCTGTTCTTATAATTCCACATGCTCTAGCTAAAAAAGGAAGTCCTTTAAGTTTGCAAACTTTGTTGCTGATAAGAAGGAGTTTATTCCTTTGGTGGCAAATTACTGGCAAGAGGAGGTTGATGCTTTTCACATGTTCTGGATGGCCAAAGAGTTAAAGCTACTAAAAAGCTTCAATGGATTAATGGGGATGTAATTAAAAGAGTTGAGAAGCTTAGAAGCAAACTTGAAGAAGCTCATATAGATGTTAATAATTTCCCTTATGACTCTAAGAAAAAAGAGTTTGTAGCATCAACTCTAGAAGAATTTAACAAGGCCATGAATGAGGAAGAAATGTTCCTATTCCAAAGAGATAAAGTCAACTGGCTTTATGAAAGAAATAGGAATACAGCTTACTTTCATAAGGTGGTCAAAAGCAAAAGAAATAAGAATAGGGTCATGAGTATTACTAATGTTATGATGGAATGTGTGGAGGGATCTAAAGTTACAGATGAGTTTGTTAATCACTTTGAGAAATTTTTGGGTCAATCTACTCATGTGCAACACTTAGACTCATTAGGTAATGTTTTCAATAATATATTGTCCATTGAAGAAGCTTCTGCTATGGTGACTGATGTGTCTGATCGAGAAACTAAGACTACTGTGTTTGGTATTGATGATTGTAAAGCCCCTGGTCCAGATGGATATAAAGCTTGTTTTTTCAAAAAAGCTTGTTCATTGATTAGTAATGATGTTTGTTTGGTAATCAAGGAGTTCTTTAGTTCTGGGAAATTGCTAAGGGAAGTTAATTCTACTCTGATAGCCTTGATTCCTAAAGTTCATTAGCCAAAGCTTGTCACTGATTTTGGACATATTGCCTGCTGCAATGTTTCGTACAAGTGTATAAGCAAAATTCTAACCAATATAATCAAGGACAATCTGAATAATCTTGTCAATTTGAACCACAGTGCCTTCATTCAAGGGAGGAATATTCAGGATAACATTATTCTAACCCAAGAGCTTCTCAAAGGATATAATAAGAAACGTGGTTCTAAGAGACGTGCCTTGAAGATAGACACTACCAAAGCTTATGATATTGTAAGTTGGGAATTCCTCATAATTGTTCTTATTAAATTTAGATTTCATATGAAAATGGTAGACTGGATCTATACCTGCATTTCTTCATCAACATTTTCTATATGTGTCAATGGTGAGGTAAATGGATATTTCAAAGGATGAAGGGGTCTGAGACAAGGAGATCCTATCTCTCCTTATCTAATCACCTTGGTAATGGAAGTATTTACACTGATCATGGCACAGAAAGTGGCTAATTCCATTTCTTTTAAGTTTCACCCAGGTTACAAAGAGCTTAAACTGACCCATTTATGTTTTGTTGATGATTTGCTAGTAATGTGTCATGGGAGTGTGGAATCTATTAAATTCATAAATGATTCTATTGATGAGTTTAGTAGTGTTTTTAGATTGGAGCCTAATTTGAATAAGAGTACTATCTTCTTTAGAAATGTCAAAATTGGTGATCAAAGAAGCATTCTGAATGTGGTGCGTTTTAAAGTAGGTAGTTTCCCTATCAAGTAATTGGGGGGTTTCTTTAATCACTAAGAGATTAGGTAGGGAGGAATGCAAGTAGCTTATTAATAAAGTTAGGAACAAGGTTGATGATTGGAAGAAGAAATCTTTGTCCTATGCAGGAAAAATGTAGTTAATTGCTTTTGTATTGAGTTCAATGTAAGTCTATTAGGCTTATGTGTTTTTTTTGCCTAAATCTACTGTTAAAGATGTTTTTTTATATAAAGGGTTTCCCCGATAAATAGTATTACACCAAAAAAGCATTTAAGTACAAAAGGTGTAGGTAAAGTCCTACAACCCAGCCTGTTACATGGGCACAACAAGAATGCACCACAGTAAAGGATCCTTTAAGGGTTTATCTGGTGTCAATGTGATTTTGCAAGAGGGAAAGCAAAGATTGCCTTGAAGACTTTGTGCAAGCCTAAATGTCAAGGTGGTCTGGGATTTAAGGAATTGGGTAAATGGAATGAGGTTCTGCTTACCAAACATGTTTGGAACATTGCTGACCATAAAGAAAGTCTTTGGGTTAAATAGGTTCATATAGTCAAATTGAAAGGTAAGAGTTTTTGGGAAGTCAATGCTGAATGTAATGATAGTGGGATGCGTAAAATAATGCTTAGAATAAGAGACAAAGCCAAACAACATATTGAGTAAATAGTGGGAAATGGGAACATGATCTCTGCTTGGTATGACAAATGGAATGATATGGGACCTTTATGTCAGTTGTGACACCCCGTAAATTTTCGATCAATATTTAGCCGTTTTTATTTGGTAAATTAAATTTTTAATGTTTCATTTAATTTTTACGTATAACCGGGAAGTTGTTCCGTTATTTACTGAGAATCATTGCCAAAAGTGATCCGTGCATCTAGACATCGTAGTCTTTCGTCAGTAGATGCGTTTTTACGTTTTTAATTGATATTTAAAATTTCAAAAATTTACGTGAAGTCGTTATTCATTTTCGTTATTTGCGTGTTCCGGATATAGTTAGTAACTTATACTTGGGCATGGAACCCTTGAAATTAAATCAAATAGAGCACTATATCTCTTGAATGTTGGAGACCAAATTGGTCCCCCTTTGGCTCTTGCATGAAACCGGTCACACACACACACACTCATAGGATTCTTATAATTTAAATTTTGAATCAAAGAAAACATGTTTCCTACCAAATGGATAAAGGACTAGTCCTCTCTACACTCCCATTTGTAGATCAAATTGGTCCCTTATCCCCCCCCCCCCCCTTTCTTGCGTCCGGATACCCCCACATACACATGGGGTTCTTGTTTTGATTTTTGGCTTCATATATTCCTCATTCATGCATCATTTCGCACACATGCCAAATAAATTTTGTGCTCTCTTCTTCCCCTCTCTCCCATAGCTGACGAACAAACACCCCTTTCATAACCATATATTCATCATTTTTCTCATCTTTGATCAAGACACCATTAAAGATATATTGTTCGAGGTTGATTCTTATTATATTTGGGTAGTTTATAAACAACTTTTGGGTTGTTCCAGTCTCTAATCATCCTCTAGTCATTCTTTCTTGTAAGTCATCTCTTATTTTTCATAAATACGTTGTACTTTTGCATACTTAGGATCATTCCGAACAAGGTGTTCAAAACGGATCATTGTGAAAATCGTTATATATTTTTCTATAAAACTACAAGTCTCAAGTTTTAAATCATTTAGACATAAATGGAAGAACATGAAAAATAGTTGTACTTTCGTGTACAAAAGTTTGTCGTGATCATTTTGATATATATATTGTTGTTATTACGTGTTGATCCCAAGAATAGATTTTGCTTAGCTTGTATAAGCCTAAGTTGTATTGAATAAATTCAAAACAACTATGATAGAAACTTTGTTTGTGAATATCAAAGACTATGCGGAATCTAGTCAATGATACTAAGAAGAATTTCAATGAAACAATAATGAGTAAGATCAATAAAAATAGTTTACCAAACTTTCAGTCTCAATATAATACGAACACTCTTAATAGTGTTATTGTTTACAAAACTTTGAAGCTACGAATAGATTGATATCAATCTCTATGCCCTAGGACCTCCTTTTATACTCCAAGGAGTCCTAAATGGCTTACAATATTTTCCTAAGTTATCATGATCTTCTAAACAAATAACTTATACGTATCTTTTACAAAAATATCTCATACATATCACATAATCAATCTTTATCTTCAATCAATCTTTATCCATTAGCAGTTGTAACTCTATCAGCAGTTGTAACTTTGTACCAGTACTAACTTTACTCTAGCAGTACTAACATATACTAGCAGTTCTAAGTTACACTAGCAGTACTAAGTTTATACTGGCAGTACTAACTACTTAGTGTATTTTTCACAATCTCTTTGCTAGTAGTAGTAACACAAACCTTTCTTCTTGAGTGACACTAACTTTGATAAGAGCAGCAGTAATTCCAAACAGCCTTATGAAGCTTTTAATCCCAACAATCCTCCCTAAAACTTGATATTTATCTTCAAAATCATCAAGTTTCTTCATTAAAAGTCTTCACCATCACCAGAAGGATGCTTTCAAACACTTCATTGTTTCTTGAGCTGTTTTGTCATAAGCTTAAGAAGTTGATAACACATTTCATTCCAATAGTCAGATTTCAGCTTCTTATTCAGCATATCAGTAATTGTTGCAGGTGTAAGTGAATATCTCTTCTCAACTAGCATATAGACATGCATATCTTCAAACCTCACAAAGTGTACTCCACAAGAATTATATAACCTCCAAAGCAATACTTTCGTTCCTTGTAAACTCCTACACACTTCATCTTCTATATGATGTTTAAGCATAGTCTTTAGATCACCCCATAGCACACTTTCATAACCTTCTGCTGGCCTTGTATTCCTATGCTTTGCTTTAACCAACTTCCATAGATTTTCAAAGTCTTCTCTATCAAACTCTTTGAGCATTTGACTAAACAATAAGTATGTCTTGGCACTTCCATCAGCTCTCATTATTTCATAATAGCCATTCCTTCCTTTTCTATAAATGTGGAAATTTACAATGGGCGCAAGCTTGGTAGCAAGAGGTATAGCATCAATTGCTACTTCCTTTCTTCAGGTCTTTGTATCATAAGTTCGTTCATCCCTAGACTTCTTCTGTTCATCATCTACTTTAGCCATCATAGATCTTTTACTTTTAGCTAACTTCTTGTTCTAGCTTTGTGCCTGCTCTCTTAGTATTATCCTCTGTTCTCTTTTTACTACCTTCAACCAACTCTATTTTGTAGTCAACAAAAGTGTTAACTCTTTTGAAAGCTTTGCCAAACATGTCCTTAATAACTTCAAACTTAAAGCCCTTCAACTGTTTTAGAGTGTATCCTTCCATGTTTTTCAGATAGTTATAATATAGCTTTCTTTGTTGATCTTGAGTTGGTGGTTTGTTCCTTTTTTTCTTGCTTTTATTTTTGCTCAAAGTGTTTCTTTATAGCTTCTAAGATTTATACAAACAACTTTGACTTTTCTTCAATACTCAACTGCTCTTGTTCTTCTGCTTGTAATTGTTAAGCCATTTGATAGTCAGCATCCATCATTGCTTGTGTGTTATCCCATGATTCAATTAAAGCTATGTTGGCTTCTTCTTCCTTTTATCTTGTAAGCCTCTCTTCTTCTTCTAATTCAGCTTGTAATTGAGCTTGAAGATTTAGAGCTCTTGATCATACATAATCTAATCTGTCTTCTTTAAAGGCTTCTCAGACTCAATCATTTTTGCCTTGCCTTTGTCATGTGAAGGTTTTGATGCAGCTGGTGTTGTTGTTGTAGTTGTTGTTGTAAATTCGCTTGGCTCTTGAATCATAACCCCTCTAACTTTAGGTTTTGCAGCTTTAATCTCTATTAAAGTTTAAAGAACAGGAGGGGTTAATTTATCAAGTTGTTGTTGTAGCACTTTCAGTAGTAACTTCAACAGTACTAACTACCTTTTTAACCTCAACTTCCTGCTCATCTAAAAAAACATGTAATCTAACATATAGGTGGTTCTCAATCATTCCTCCCCTGAGTTCATCATTCAATGTAACCTTTACATACATTCAGCATTCTATATCAGCTATTTTCCTCTCTTGTTTGGATGCATCCTCCTGATCACCCAAACTAGCTTCATCCAGTGGATTCTTCCTTCTAGTGAAACCAACCTTCCTTAAAACCACATTTTTTTGCCTTGAAGTTCTTGACTTTATTTCCTCCTCTAGCTTCTTGACCTTCTTTCTTTAGACTAGCAATTTCACTATCTTGAGCAGTCTTAGCCTTCTCCAAAATCTAGAACCTTCTTTTGTAAGTTGGTACATAAGTCCATCAATTCAGTAAGTTTTAGTCTATCCTCACCACTAAGCAGTGGATCATTAGAAGTTGTAGGTACATTTATTATCTGTTTACATTATCAGTAGGAACCTATAGGCTGAGAGCCTCGTGGTCTTTTTCTTGGACTTCTTAGATTTTTTGCTTCCTATTGAGGTTGGGATGATGACGGGTTGAAGTTTATAGTGATAGGTGTGTGATGGGGAAATCATTGGTTATTTCTGAACCTTCACCAATTTCTTCATGAGCTCTTGAACCATCATAGTTGTGAATAAAGGGGTAACTTTTCCAGGGGAAAATCTTCCCTTTCCATCTTATGTTCCATAAATATCTTCTAGTATGACGATGGGGACGGTGGTGTTAACATAAATCCTTTTATGATGTGACATATCCCCAACTTGTTTATTCACAAATACTTGTATGAATCTTGGATACATCCAGAATTTTACCATACTATCCACATTCTTACACCATTTATTATCAATGGATAATTGGAAATGTTTAATTTGTGGTTTTTGTGGTTAGCAAATTATTGTAGAGTGCCATAATGCTACTAAAATTCGTTCGGATCTGTTTGTCTTAGCACTTAGGCATTATAATATTGTATGAAATTTTAAAAAACTTCCATTTCTAGGACGAAAAAGAAATGCTTGTAAATATAAGCTTTTGAGTAAGTTTTTCATACCCAAATGAGTGTATAGATGTCAAAAATTACTGGCATTGGCAGACAATCAACACCATTAGCATCTTCCAGTTGAAGATCTCTCCTTATTGTGGATTCAGTTATAATTACCTTCTTCTTATCCACTAGGGCTTGTAATTGTACTTCCCCATTAACCGTTTTTGTTTTGACAGTATCCCTGAACTATTTAACACATGAACAATAGATTGTAGGATTAACAGTTAAAGCATATTTGATAGGGTTTGCATTCAGAAAATCAAATATCTCCTCAAACCCTTCACTTTCAGTGGGTTTCTCTAAAAACGCAACTAAATTGTGAGTGTCAGCAAACTTTAGATCTGTGAGTATCAACAAACTTTAGATCCGATATTGTGTTGGGTTTTGATGAAAAATGATGAAATTGAGTTAGGGTTTATGATTTAGAGAGTATATGAAAGATTAAGATCGAGTAAAAGTTTGAATGAAACCCTTAATCGAAGTATTTATATAAATACCCTCAACAGCATTAACGTTCGCTAGCAATTGTAAGTTATGCCTAACAGCATTAACTTTTAACTGGTAGTAGTAAGTAACCCAACAGTAGTAACTCTGTAGTAAATTAAGCCTAGCAGCATTAACTTACAACCAGCAGTAGTAAGTTATGCCTAGCAGCATTAACTTTGAATCGCCAGCATTAACTCCGATTCCTTTCCAATCAGCATTTCCATCATCAAATTAGTATTTTAACTTACAAATTCTCTCTGTCTGTTTTTGATTTCTCTCAATTCTTTTAGCTCACAATTCTCTCTGTCTATTTTTGATTTCTCTTAATTCTTTTAGCTCATAATTCTCTCTGTCTGTTTTTAATTTCTCTTAATTCTTTTAGCTCACAATTCTCTTTGTCTATTTTTATCACACATCTCTCTTTCTGTTTTTCAGTTCACTGTTTCTCTCAATTTTTTTCTCACCAATTCACTCTATCTGTTTTTATTTTCACACATCTCTTTCTGTTTTTATTCTCACTTATTTATCTCAATTCTCATAGTATTAATTATACTTAACAGTATTAAGTATAACTAACAGTATTAACTTAGCAGTATTAAGTATAACTAGTAGCACTAATTATACTTAACAGCAAAAACTTGAAGTTACAAGTACTTACTCCAAATTCCATCCTTAGCAGCTTTTGCATTCCATTCCAATTATCATTTATGTATAATTCGCTGCATATTAACACAATTAACCTCCCCTGAATCAATACTTCAGAGGTTAAGCATTCTAATACTTGCAATCAGATATTTTAATCTGCTAACATCAAATGCTTTTATGAGAAAATCTGCAACATTCTGATCCGTTTGAATCTTGATCATCTGGATAAGCTTATTCTCATTGGAATCTCCGATAAAGTGATGCATAATCTCAATGTGCTTTGTGTTTGAGGGAAAAACATGGTTCTTCATTATGCATATAGTACTCTCATTATCAATATGAATCTTAGTCTGCATAAAGTTATATCCATAATCCAACAATTGATTTTGGATCCAAAGCACCTGTCCACATCAATTTGGAAGCAAGCATATATACTCAAGTTTCAGTTGTGTGGAATTAGCAACCACAGTCTGCTTCTTGCATTGCCATGAGATCAACCTACACCCTAGGAATTGACAACCTCCTGTTGTGGATTTCCTATCTAAACTTGTAACTTGAAGCAGCTACATATTCAGCCTCTGTTATGGAATTAGCAACCACAGTCTGCTTCTTGCACTGCCATGAAATCAATCTACATCCTAAGAATTGACAACCTCCTATTGTGGACTTTCTATCTAAGCTTGCTCCTGTATAGTCATTGTCAGTAAATGCCACCAAATCAAAAGGTGAATCCTTAGGATACCAAAAGCCCAATCTAGGTTGACCTTTTAATTATCTAAAGATCCTTTTCACATCATGAAGATGTGAAATTTTAGGATTGACTTGGAATCTTGCACAAGCACATACTGCAAACATAATATCAGGCCTTAAAGAAGTTAGATACATCAATGATCCAATCATAGATCTATACAAGTGTTCATCTACATCTTCACCATATGCATCTTTGAGCAAAGGCTTATGGGTTTCCATGGGTGTGCTTGCTGTTTTGACATCACTAAAGCCAAATTTCTTCAAAATCTCAGTCACATACTTGTCTTGACTGATAAAAATCCCATCTTCCTTCCGCTTCACTTTCAGTCCTAGGAAGAATGTGAGTTCACCTATAGAGCTCATTTGAAACTTCTTATGCATCATCTTCTCAAATTCAGTGCATAATGACTTCTTTGTAGAGCCAAAAATGATATCATCTACATACACTTGAACTAATAGAATATCACCTTTATCCCTTCTGATAAACAAAGTTTTGTCTATCTTTCCTCTCTGAAACCCATTGTCTGGATCTTCAAATCCTGGTGGCTGACAAACATAGACTTCCTCTTCAATCTTACCATAAAGAAAAGCACTCTTGACGTCCATCTGGTACACCACAAAGTCTTTAAATGAGGCATAGACTAAGAATAGCCTAATTGCTTCAATTCTAGGAACAGGAGCAAAAACATCATCAAAATTAATTCCTTCTTCTTGTGTGTACCCTTGTGCAACCAATCTTGCTTTATTCTTAATCAAAATACTTATTTTATCCTTTTTATTCTTGAAGACCCATTTAGTGCTAATAGCCCTTTTTCCATTTGGTAAATCCACTAAAGTCCAAACTTCTTGTATCTTGAATTGTAGAAGCTCATCCTGCATAACTTCTATCCAACTTGGATCCTTCAATGCTTGAACTACCTTTTTGGGTTCTTCTTGTGATAAAAAGCAAGCAAACAAGCAGTTTTGAAAGTCTTTATGGTTTGTTCTTTGCTGAACTGAACTAAACAAACCATGTTCTTTCAAATTCTTTGTCATTCTTCTTGTTTGAGGTGCTGAATTCAAGTCTCTAATAATTTGTTCAACTGGATGATCTTTGTGTATTCTTGTAGTTGGAATAGGACTGACAAGCATAAATGCATCTAAATTGTTCATGTCAGCCTCTGCACCAACATCTTCATCATCATCTGAATAAACAATATCTTCCAATTTAGGCATATTTGGATCATTTGGAAGTTCAATGCTTATTTTTGGATCAACAGCATTAACTTCTATGCCAGCAGCATTAACAGTTGAACTAACAACATTAACATTGTTAGTGTTGTTTCCATCACTAGCAGTATTAATATTGTTAGTGTTGTTAATATTATCATCCTTCTCTTGATCATTACTTGAATCACCACCTTCTTTTCCTGGTTCTTCAGTAACCTTCTTTTCATCTTCTCCTGAAGGTTTGAATCCAGCATCAGGAGAACTCTTTGAATTTTGAGAGAATAGTGGATCAGCAGGCCACAATGGTAGTAGAATGTAATCTTTGCCAGGTACTGTCTCCATACTAGCTTTACCTGCATCATCACATGCTTTTGTACCTGCATTACCATTAGATTGATTCCCTGCAACAACTGGCTTATAGTTCATAGATTTTGTTAGTGCATCAATATCAAAAAGCCAATTTGGTCCACTTCCTGCAATATTAGGTGTATTCTCACTAAATTGAACATGCAGGTTCTCTTCTACTATCCTAGTTCTACTGTTAAATACTCTGAATGCTTTGCTATTGGTAGAGTATCCTACAAAGAACCCTTCATCAGCCTTTCCATCAAACTTACCTAGGTGATCTATGGTATTAAGGATTGTAACGGGACACCCAAATGGTCTCATGAAACTTAAGGCAGGTTTTCTTCCTAGAAAAAGTTCATAAAGGGTCCTGTTGTGAGGCTTGATAACTAACACCCTATTTTGGACATAACAAGCAGTATTAACTGTTTCAGCCCAGAAAGTTGTTGGCAATTTTGAATCAGCTAGCATAGTCCTAGCAGCCTCTATTAGTGTCTTATTTTTCCTTTTTGTTACTCCATTTTGTTGTGGAGTCCTAGCAATACTAAACTCTCTCTAAATATCCTTTATTTTACAGAACTGATTCATGACCCTATTCTTGAATTCAGTCCCATTGTCACATCTAATCACTTTCACCTTAAGGTCTATTAGATTTTATATGCCTGATATAAATGTTTTAAGGATTTCATTAGTTTCATCCTTATTGGCTAAAAAGAAAACCCAACTAAACCTACTAAAAGCATCTGTGACAACTAGGCAGTACATCTTTTTCATTAAACTCTTTACAAATGTTGGGCCAAACAAATCTATGTGCAACATTTCTAATGCTTGGCTGATTGAACTGGCTATTTTTGTCTTACAAGAAGCTATGTGTTGCTTTCCCTTCTGACAAGCAACACAAGTTTGAGTAATTTCAAAAAGTTTTGGAGGTAAACCTCTTACAAGGTTTCCCCTTACCAGTTTATTCATTATTTTGAAATTTACATGTCCAAGCCTCCTATGCCAAAGATTAGATTCATATGGTCTGGCTTTTGCAAAGAGACAAGTAAGACCTCCTTGAGGAACAACATTTTTTAAATCAATATTGTACATGTTATCCTTTCTAGGAACTTTAAGCAAAACATGACTTTCATTAGTTAACTTAAAGTCTGGAGACAGAACAACACATTCAGTATCAGTAAAAAGAACATTATTCTTCTTGTCACACATTTGTTTTAAGAGAACACTATTCTTTTTGTCACACATTTGTGAGACACTAAATAGGTTAAACTTTAACTCTTTTACAAAATACATATTCTCAAAATCTAAATTACCAGTTTTGATTGTACCTCTGCTTGTGATTTTCCCTCCTTTGGGGTTACCTCTAAAGGCAACATATCCTCCATTAATTTCTTCAAAGTCAGTAAGATAGGGACTTGTACCCTTTCATGTGCTTGAGCATTCTTTATGTCAATCACTCCTTTATCCTTTTGCAAATCTTGTTCGTTGTTTGCCCTGCAAATAAGGTAAGAAATCAGTATCGTTTGAGGACTCAAGCCATCACCGACTGGATTACCTTGTTGTGTTACCCATTTAATATATATAAATATATTATATATATAAATACTTTATTAAGGATAGATCCAATAATAGAGAGTCTATGTTTCGTAAGGCTTTTAAAAGATTTACTTTTATCCAAAGTAAAAACCCTAAAAACCTTCCCGGGTCGTGTCCTGACGAGGTGTGAATTGAAAATCGAGGTTACGTTCGTGATCGTGCGTGTAACACCCCCATTTTCATATATCAGCGGAAGGGTCATTTGGGGTGCTACTTGTTAATACAATAACTCAAGCATAGAAAACGACTCGAAAGGAGACGCTTTAAACACATTCATTCGAATAAACTGTTTACATCATAGGTCCCAAATTGTTCTTTAATTCACATACAACATTTTTGAATATTCTTCGGAATGACTTTTATTTAATGGGTACTTCAAAATATTAGGTTTTCTAAACGTTAACCAAAATCGACATCGCCGTATTACCTTAAAGGACTAAGATTAAACATGCTAAAACGTCAACAATATGTTGAGTGAAATTCCATAGAGTTTATATTTATAAAACAATTAATTTCTTCCGTCAAAAGTATCATTTCTCAAAATTTCAGGATATAACGTTGTGGAGCTGACAAACGTTATAGGGGGATTATTATAAGCCTCGTGAATCGAACGTTACCATTTCATAAAAATGCCCACTATACACCCTCGCTAAGAGTGTATCTTATTCTCTATACAACGCATCCGTAGTGTCATTTTTCCGACACGAGACGTTAGTTGTCGTCACGGATTGGAGGTGGTAATTCTCCAAATTGTACTATTCATTGTTTAGCGTATTGTCTTACCCGGCAATTAACAATTCATGATTTCTGCGGGTCTTTTATCTAGCGTAGTTAATTCTTCTTATAATTATCATAGGCTAATAGACATACATTATGTCCTTTGTGTTCAATTTTTAAAACAAGCATGTTATCTCCCTCGCGGTTTATAAATTATTCTAAATATTAAAATGCGAGGTATGAACTAACTGGTGATGTCGGTCGAGGAATTATCGATGAATAAAAACTTCGATCGTAACGCGTCGATAAACCGAGACCTTTACCTATCTTAATGGGTCTTAGGTTTTCTAGCAGATTAAAATTAACGTGACTCGTAAAATAAAGACAGTATGTATATATATAATGTTCTTATATGATGATCATGACCAAATGGTTTTTAATTCTTCATCATTAGGGTTTTTCTAGGTTCTTAACTAGTTTCTATTTGCTATTTTTACTCTTATGGTCCAATATATCCCAAAAAGCCCAATAGGCCCATAAGTAAGTCCATTAAATGTTTAAGTTGATATTATTAACCAAGACCAGGTCTTAGCCCATTAATTAAGCCCAAGTAGGTTGGGCTTAAAGCCAAGTCCAATATGTCCATTTTAATACATTGGGCCTAGTGGACAATCTGGCCTTATGTCCCATTAAGCTTGTAATTGAGTCTTATTATAATATTTTCGGGTTCTCGAGGTTCTGGCTTGTTTATTATTAAGTATGGTTAACTTTTTAAAAACTCCCAAGGAAGTGGGTCCTACCTACCTAGGGTTTTTTTCGTAAAATAGTTTTATCTTTATAGTATTCGTGTTAGACGTAGAATTTTTTTATATGTTTAGGTTTACGAAAATAGTCGTCATTTTAATAACGTAAATGTATAATTGAAACTTGAACATCCTTAGTTTCATATTTAAGTATATATTACAGATCCAAGGTTAGTTTTATACTTATTTTAAGTATACATATACTTATGATTAAATCACTACACAAAGGTCAAGTTACAATTTTGGACTTAAAACTCACTTTCACCACTTTTGATGTCATTTACAAACCATAATGAATTGGTTGATCATCCAAATGGTACAGAACCTACATGATTTTATCTATGTATCTTAGTTATTAGTTTTAGCCTAACCTCAGTAGTAAGTATGACTTTTTGTGCCATCGTACAGCAAGGTCAGTAACTGATTGTATTTTGGTAAAATGGTCATATACTTATTCAATTTTTACTTTCCCATAGAGTATCAATTTGCACATATGTTCATATACTCAATTCTATACAAACTAGGTAAATCAATTCAACCATTATGACAACCCAATATTCCGACTTGCCTGTATTAACAACAGCCCTAAATTTTTAATGATTTCTAGCAAGATTTAATAATTGATTCAGTCATTTCTTACCTAGATCTATGCATGCATGTATCATTTTATTTCTTGATCATCATTTACAATACATGTACATACATAAAATGAAATCAAAATAAACTTAAACAAGTCTCATTATATCTTTTACCATAAGAAAAGTGTAGACAAGATCACAATGATCAAAACAAGAACAAGCTTGATGAAGGCTTCAACTCCAAGCTTAATCTCCACCCAAATTACTTTTGATCACCATTTTATTTACTCATTGCATGTCGTATATTTTTAGTGGAAAACTGATAAGTGCTTAATTGTATATATAAATTACCCGGGATTTTGCCAAATAAAAGCCAAGAAAATGCCAAAAGAATAGAAAAAATGTGTGCTTTTGTGTCTATTGTGCAGGAAAGGATAAAAAAGACAAAAGTGAGCAAAATCAGTCAAAACCGACAAAGAAACGGAAAAGACAAGACAAGAGTGAAGAATGAAAGAAAATCAAAGCCGGATCAGCCCGATACAAGAAAAGAAAGCAAATGAAAGCCAAGGACCAAAGTTGCAAAAGATGAAAGTTGTTTATAAAAGAGGAAAGAGGGAAATAGAAAACACAAGGGCTAGATCTGTCAATTTCCAAACTTGTTTTACACTACAAAAAGAGAATGAAACACAAGGACCAATTATGTCATTAAGCCAAAGTTTCAAAATAACACGCGGGTTTAAAACTATCTATAACCGCCCCTAACCTACTTTCCCGCCCAAAATCCCTAACAAAACCCACCTTTGCTAAAATCCTTCCCCGCTCCTCTACACATCACCACCTCGTATTAAACCCATTGCCACATCACTACTCCCACGTGGCAACAGCTTATTGGTCCTAACACCTCATCAATTCAAGATCAACGGCTTACATTCAATTGACAAAGATCCAACGGCTGAAAATGAAGAAGCTCTCATCACTCTCATCATCATTCTTCTATAAATAGAAGCTCAAGTTCTTAGTTAGAGGGAGTTAGTTAGTGAGTAGTTCTAGTTTTATTTCAGTTAAATTTGTAATTTTCTCTTTTCATGTTTCGTGTACTATTCATTGTTTTCAATTAAGCATTTCAATCTGTCAATTCAGCTTTACTACTTGTTCTTCTCTTTTATTTTCCTTTTTAAAAGCAATAAAAAGTTCAGTTGTATTTGTGCTCAAATTTTCATGTTTAAAGCTGTTTTTAGCTATTAAGCCTGTAATAAGCTCAAATTAGCTTATTCCATTTGCTTTTGTTCTAAATTTGGTCCAACATTGCTAAAAGCTTGTTAAACACTGAGTTTGTCTATTTTAGTTAAAAAATTGTTCATTTGAATTCATAATGATCAAGTCTAGAAGCATTGAAGGAGTAATAAGCTCATTTAGCTTATTGAGCTTATATCATTGGTTTAGAGGCAAAGTGCCACTATAGGTTTATGATTTAAGGTCACTCACTCAGAAAGAGTGACCTATAGTTTCTGAGACTACAATTTCAGGTTTCATTTCTTATAATTCACTGTAGCATTTAAAGCTTAATACTTTAGCTTATTATATTGTCTTTGATTGTGTTAAATCATGCTTAATATTGCTTAGTTAGTTTAGATAAGCAAATGCTTTAAGTAATTGTAGATAGAATCCATTTAGCTGTCATTTCCTTTTAAACTGTCTTTATTAGTAGAATAAGCTAGAAGAGTAACTAGCTTATTTTTCTTGATAAGCTGTAGTTTTTAGTTCTTAGATAGCTTTATTAGGTTAGTTTAAAGTGTAAGTAGCTATAAGTTTTTAACAGCTTTAGCTTTAAAATAGATTTTAAGTACAAGTTGATTAGACAGAATTTCTTAACTAGTGTTTGGGTTAAGTCTTGTTTTGACTTTTAAAGTCAAAGAGATTCTGTCAAATTACTTTAAATAGTTGAGGATTTAAACAAGTTCAAGTTTTAAAGAGGATTTGAGATTCAGTTTGTAATATTTCAAAGTTTTAAGCTTAAAAATCTTTTCTTAGCACCAGGGCAGGTTTAGAGTTTAAGTGTTATTAGATTTTAGTGATTGTTAGCATTCTAGGTTTCAAAACTAGTTATTGTAGGTTTAGTAGTACTAAGTGAATTAGTTTATGAGTTTTTACTTAAGATTTTAACCTGCATTTTAGTTTTTTGCCAATTGCATCAGCAACAACAGATTAATGCTGCTGTTGTTGATCACTTTCTAGCCACTTTTTAGAACTTATAATTAGAAGATAGAACTAGGATTTAAGCATTCTATTAGTATCCCATTAGCTTTTTATAAATCATCTTTTAGCTTTCATTTCTAAAGTTTTAAACTAGCTTTTAGGTACTTACAAAAGTAGTATAACAGTTTTTTTAGATGTTTAGCTTAAACTTTCTTTGATTTCTGATTTTTAGTTGTTAGTTTAAAAAGCTTTTTATCTAGGTTAGTTTTATATCAATATTTTAGCTTATTTCCAAAGTTTTAACTTTTAAGGTTTAGGAATAAGCTGTTTAGCTTATAAGAAAAAGCTTAATCTCAGTTTAAGCTAAAACTTGTACTTTTTAGGACCATTTCTCTTGTTATTCTAGTTTACCTTCTCCTTATTTCTTTCTAGATATCCCTAGTGCACATCTTGATCTCCATTTATCTTCTTTTGTTTTTCATTTTCATCTAGAAATAAGCTTGGAATAAGCTAAAAACTAAAAAGCTAGTTAAAGTCCTAGTTTCTGTGAACAGTTTTAGAATGCTAGGTTTTTAGCTTATTCTGTGGATAAAAGTCAAAAGTGCTTTTATTAAAGTAGTTGTGAATAAGCTCTTCTATAACTTTGTAGTTTTAAGTTTTTTGCTGAATTTCACTTTTCCAATAAGCCAAAAATAAGCTGAATCGCGAGGTTTATTTGGTAATTTTTCAATAGTTCAAGGTTAACTGTTTTCATTAAAGTGTTAATTTCAACTAGTTTGCCCGCCTACCCTTTACTTTCCTTTAATACACTTTCTACCCTGTTTTTTAGGAATTAATAAATAGTTTTAATATTTTTGTTATTAGTTTAAATAAAATTAGGGTTAAGTTTTTAATTGATCAAATTAGGTTTCAATTAGAGGATAAAAATTAGGGCTTTTTGTTCTAATAAATTTCTGCACCATTTTAGTATTTCAAAATCATTTTTCCTAATTTTTCCAGTTTGATTTGTAATTTGTAGGAATTAAAATAGATTTTAGGTAATTCCTTTTTCTTAGATAATTCATAAAAAATAGAAAAATAGTTGAAAAATTAAAATTCTTTTTGCAATAATTTTCTTTTTAAATCTAGTATTTTTGAAAAATAAAAGAAAAATTTTAGTGTTAATTTTTAGAAAAAGTTTATTTTTGTTAATTCATTAAATCTTAGAAAAATCATAAAAAATTCAAAATTAGTTAAAAAATTCCAATTCTTTTTCCTAAAATTTTCATTTTAAATTTGTGATTTTTAGGTATAAAATTTGTTAAAAGTCGTGTTTTAGATTTTAAATTTCAGTTTTAGCTCGCGATTTACGTTCCGTGCATTTGAATTTTGTGCTAGTTATTTGTTTTCAATTCATGCTATTATCTTTTGTAGAGTAATCAAAAATTTAAAAATTCCTTTATCATTCTTAGCTCGAATCCGAAAATTCCAAATTCTCAATTCACGATTTCGTTGGGACACGACCCGAGGAAAAGTACTTCCCGGATAAAAATATACAAATTGTGTTTTCTTTAGTGAGATTTTTACCTTATATTTCTCTTGTTTGAGAAGTATTTTGGAAAGAAATTCTTACGGGATTAATACTATAAGTGTATATAAATTTGCTTCAACCAATCATGCCTATTATAAAACTTCCTAATTATACCTACATCTTTTTTTATTAATAGAATCATGCTGCCAAAAAGAATGAGTAACACCACTATCAAACGAATGATCGCTGATAGAGTAGATACAGCAATTGCATCAGAATGAACAGTCGCAGCTGCTAAAGCTGCCGACGCTGTCGTAGCTGCTGAAACAACTAGAGCTGCCGCAACTGTCGGTGGTGCCGAAGGTTCTAATAATGCGGGGCCAGCTGGGGGTGCTGGAGGACCCAATGTTGCGGGACCAACTATAGGTGCCATAGCAATGAATGCAGTACCTAAAGTCAGAGGTTGTTCGTACAAAGAATTCATGAACTGTGAACCCACAAATTTCAAGGGTACGGAAGGAGCTATGGGATTATCCCACTGGTTTAAAAGATAGAAGTCAGTGTTTTTTATCAGCAAATGTGCTAAGAATGAAAAAGTTAAATATGCCACTAGTACATTATTGGATGAAGCACTGTTATGGTGGAACTCTGTAGCTCAACTATCGGCATTGAGAATGGCTACAAAATTCCTTGGGTTGAACTAAAAAAGATAATGATTAAACAGTACTGTCCTCGCAGTGAAGTATAAAAATTAAAAGTCGAACTCTGGAATCATATGGTTAAGGGAGTGGATATAACAACTTACAACCGCCGATTTCAAGACTTGGCGATACTATGTCCAGCCATGGTTCCAACTATAGAGAAGTTATTAGAAAGGTATGTTCGGGGACTCCCACAACCTATACAGGGAAATGTAAATAGACGAGGCAATACGAATGGCTCGTAGGCTAATGGATCAAGTTGTTCGAGCAGGAACTGTACTGGTAC
>BQNB010098920.1:0-25047 GCA_026074375.1 Tanacetum coccineum
TACGACCCGGGAATATCTCTTCCGGAATCTTTTTATTATTGATTTGATTCTTATGTATTTAATTTCTAAGTAGGTCTTGACTTTTTACCTTGGTCAAGGGAGAAGAGTTTGGATTTGCCTAGTGGTATTTTATATATACTATATCAGACGAATCAGCGACAAACCATATATACACATCCATAACGATGGAATAGACATGCATGTTGCATTCAATTCTCCCATTTGAGTAAAACCAAGGGTTAGGATGGAGAATGATATAGGGTATGGATCTTCTAATCCTTTACCAAAAGCGTTACACCAACAGGAGCGACAAATCACACATCCATAACGATGAATAGACATATATGATTGCATTCAATTCCTCCATTCGAGTAAAACCAAAGATTAGGGATTAGGCATGGGAACATATTTAATTGGTGATAAATAAATACACAAAACAAATAATCAAATATAATCTAAATTAGAAATAACCGGCTACTGTCCATCCATAGTCCACGTGTCCAAGCGCAAAAACCTGATCATATCTTCAATAATGGGCTAACTCTGGATGTAACAATGAGATCCTGCGGAGCATATTAGCCCATTCTTCTAAATCTGATGGCTTATAGTTGCACCATCTTCATCACTTGTTGGTTTTATAACACGTAACCAACATTTATAATACACAAGGAGTTTATTCATACACATTTTTTTTTCACAATACTCCTGTCATAAATACATAATACATCCCCCACTCAATATCGAAGGTGACAATACTGGGGGGTCTTCAATGATCATAATGATATGTCTTTAACGAAAGTGCAAAAATCTTCGAACCTATTTCCCCGAACCATGGACTTGGGTAGCCAGAATTTTCAACACAAATAATAATATAGACTACAGGGTTGGCTAAGGCGGAATGGTGTAACGAAACATATATAATACGAGTTTAAAACACGGATTGGTTTCAACAGGGTGATCTAGGGGTACCTTGCACTAATAATGAGCGCAACAAAGGGTTTTATCACGGGAGGTCGACAAGTCAATGTAACAAGTCGATAAGCACACACATATAGGCTATTTGGGTGAATTCCTAAATGTTGCCTTCTCGAACCATTTATTCCTGCTAATCAATTAGGTCTCGAAATGATGTACAGGTGATGTGTTGTCGTGTAGGGTCAATTTATTGATTACCAAATTTTAAATTTATATTTAACCAACTTATCCTAAAACAACACTTTAACGGGCAGTGTACCCGATCGGATGGAGTTTCGTGGTAAGTAGGGTGTCGAACACTAAGAGTGAGGTCGTTAACCTTATAATCTATCAGTATTTTAATTACTCTAATTAAGTTCATTCTAATTACTTGTTAAACCTATGCTATATACGCTTACAACGGATATGGGGGGTTTTCAGCCTGAGAGATTGACACAGGTTTTATGGTGACAATAATCAATTCTAAACACAATAAACATGCAAGAAAACAATCAGAAGATAAAAGAGCGGTACAAGCCAAATAATAGAAAATTGTATTAGCCATATTAAATCCGATTAAATGGTTTGTTTATTTAGTGCAATGATTTCTTATCTCGAAGCAGCTTATCATTCTTAGGACTTAGGCGGGATGTAACAACCGGAAATTTTCGGAATTTTAAATGACTATTTTACCCTTTGACTTTTCGGGTTTGACTTGACTTTTTGACTTTTGGTCTTTTATTGTCACATAAAAACGATTACCGCGTAACCGGTAATTTTTCAGAACATCTTTGAATAATAAATAATATTTATTATTACAAATCTCTCATGTACAAATTTATTTTTAACTTATTTGACTTGAAAACGAGAAGATATATGTTATTCTTAAGTTGACTTATCAAAAACGACCCGCTAAATCACGTTTTCACGACCCGGACTCTAAAGCAATTTGATGTAAAATGACATTTCGGACAATTTTTTAGTTTTGCCCGAGACCCGAAAACAAGCAGAAAATGACTGAAATACCTTTGCAAAATTTTGAAAACGAGAACAACGCGTACCGATACAAAAATAATTAAATTATATTTAATTATCACTTTTTATTAAATAAAAATATTTAATAAATTATTTATCATATTATTCAGAAACATTTATTAAAAACGCAAATGTTCGAGTCAAAGTTGTATTTTTACGAACAAAGTTTACCCGAGACATCCAATGACTACCAAATAAATAATAAACATTTTAAATAAACTTTATAAAACGTTTATGAAAACTAGTCATGTAAATACCCATATTTCATGAAAAAATCATTTGGAACGCAATGGCGCAAGTTTCGTGTTTTAAATCACCCGTTAAGTGGCTTAAACGAGTCCCGAACAAATATTTTATAAAAGATTACACATTTGGTCCTTCTAGTAATAATTTACAACAATTACCCTAAATTATTCTACACTTGCCATATTTTTTAAAAGTTACCAATATATATATGTAAACATTAGGGATACCCTTCATTATTAACCCTAACCCTAACACACACACTCTCCCCCCTAACATTCTGGCGCCGTCACCACATTTTTCGGCCAGATTCCGGCGGCCACCAACCGCCACCATCTCGCTACCTCCTCAACACCACGCTGCTACACCATGGCAGCCGCCGCTGCTGTCATCACTACAACCACACCACACCACCACAACAATTTTCGCCACTGCCACCGCCACCCTCACGCCACCACGATCATCTCCACCACTCGGCGCACCTCCAAACCACTACAGCACCATCGTTACCATCATCTTCACAGCCACCCTCACCACCACATCAACATCATCTCCACTGCCACCCCGTCACCGTCATCACCTCACCACATCTACCACCACCGCACCACGCCACCTCCACAATAGCACCAAAAGGTGCCTTTGGTTATAAAAACAGTACCAAGGGTGCATTTTGTTTTCAAACTGTAAAGGGGTGTTTGTTTCTGTGGTTAACACCACAAAAGGGTGCGTGGGTTTAGGGTCAGCACCAACGGGTGCGTTTGGTTTCCTTAACAGTTCGCCACAAGGGTGCATTTTGGGTTAACATAAGCACCAAAGGGTGCGTTTGGGTTTTACTATCGTATAGGGGTGTTTGTTTCTGGGTTTTGGCAGCACGTCGGGTGTGTTTGGTTTAGCAGCAACCATAAGGGTGCGTTTGGTTTAACAGAAACGCAGTAGGGTGTGTTTGGATCTGGGTTTAATAGCAGTAGGGGTGTTTGGATCCGGGTTTAGCAGCCGTAATGGGTGTTTGGTTTAACATAAACACCACTAGGGTGCGTTTGGTTTAGCAGATTGCACCAAGGGGTGCGTTTGGGTGAGCAGAAAACAACAAGGGTGTGTTTGGGTGAGCAGAAAAACCGTAAGGGGTGTGTTTGGTTGGCTGCGAAACATCCTCTAGGGTGCGTTTGGTTTATATAAATCAAATATCAAATAATAAATATATCGTAAGATTTTATAAATATAAAACCGGATTAAATGGTGGTTAGTGGTTAAATAAAAGTGTTATTTATTTATTTGCGGTTTTGCGTTTTACAGCCTAATAGGGGCGTTTGGTTCGTTGTTTAACAGCCCCTTAAGGGCGTGTTTGGTTTTACTCACTTTGTCACTTATTGATTTAGTTTAGATATATATTGAAACAAGGGGGTATTTTGCAATACGGAGTGATTGAAAAAGGAAAAACATTGGATTTTGTAAAAATGGTCAAAAATGAGAAACGTTTTCTACAACATTAGGACATGCCGGAAACTTCCTATAAATTACTATACTTACACAGTAATTTTCACTATAATTCACTATTATTATAAAAAACCGTCCAGGAACACAAAATTGGCTAACTATAAAATTAAGAATTCTATATAGTATTTTCGCGACTATAAGTGATTAAAGTATAACTTTTATAAAAAAGCTTTGAGAAAACATCGTTACTTGATTCGTAAACTTTAAAAACGTGAGATTACTTTTTAACAAGAAACTTTTATTAATTAAAAATTGGGTGATTTCGAACACAAGTGTCGAAATCTTCTCTGTCAACTGTTTTCTCACGTTTCTTATATAAAACTTGCAAAGATATTATAATCATCACCCCAGATTATTTATCTTATTGTTTTGTCCTTTGTTAATATTTCACAATATGAATTTATATACTGGCAATTTTTCATATGTAAATATATATATGGAATATATTACATACTTTAATTATATAATTCACCAAATTAATATATTATAAACTTTGATTTACTTTATTTAACCGAACCACCAAACCTTACAACTATAGATCTAAATCTTTTACCAACGTGTCGCGTTGATGAGATTACTAATTCCATGAACGACGACCACCCCAAATTCTTATCCTAGGCAGAGAGGTCCATAATCGTTAAGACATATAACGCAACTTCCTGGTCGGTCGTTCCGCGGTTTCCGTTCAGTGATCCAGTGCCTTAAATATGTGCACAACTAGATCTGCAAATCGTTTTCTACACCCGTCATCGAGCGAGTGAGTATTATAGCACAACCCCAAAGAATCCACAACCCTAAGCATCTTTTTTTTAAAACTCAAGGTGACCTAAAAAGCACTGGTTAAATTTGAAAAAACTTGTTTTAATAATTAAAAAAAGAAAAAATACCGAACCGTGGGTCCAACACCTGCCAAGAAAACCACCGAATTGGTCTAAAACACGCTTCCCCCATTATAACCACCCCCCCCCTGATGCCAGAAAGTATCCCCCAAAAACCAACCAACAAATCTAAATCCCACAACGCTCCGCAGTGTACCTCGGAGATTTGTTAGGGCACAACCCCACCCCACCCTAACAAAGAAAACAAATCATCAAACCGAGTGGTCCCATTTGTGCCACTTTTCCCCCTACCAAACTTGTATTATCACACAAACACTGTCATCCCCACCTGCCCTATCCCCTCTCTCCGACGCTAACTCTTTGCTTACCCGAAATGTAGTTCCCACAACCCCCCTAATCCAGATACAGCACAACCCATAGTAAACCCCCCTCCAGCACCCCCTCCCCCGACCCCCTCATACGCACCCCCCTACCCCACCACACTTACCATCCACCCCCCCGCCACCCGCCCCACCCGCCAAACCCCCTCATACTAAACGCCCAATTATAAAAACCCCCCCTACCGCCGCACACCCTACGCCTCATCCCTCCCACACCTCGCCTCCACTCCCCTACCACCACGTCCACCGCTCACTCCACCGTCCAGCCAAAGGCCCCCCCACCATTAGAGACCCCCGTACTCCCCCCCCCCCACGCCCCCCCGTCACCAGCCTCCCTAAACACATTCCTATACCCACCCACACATCAAAAACTCAGAGCCCTAACAACCACCTACACAATACCGCCTCCAAATGCTCCCAATCCAAACAAAAAAAAAATAAAAGTGACAAAACCCCTTTCCCACATCCTTGCAAACCACTCAACCCACCTTCACTACCACAACCACTCCCACCCGACCGCACCACCAAGAAAACCCCAGAATGGAGAGATGAAGAGAAGACCCCCATTTCTTGCTCAATCAAACCGGCATATCTCGCCCCCACACCCTTAAACACCCCCACCCTGCGCTCGCCCAATCCCCACCCCCCCTCGCCGTCAGCTCTCACTACACCCATCCCCCTCCCCCGTGCCTACCTCCCCCACTCAAGCAGCCCAATAAAATAAAAACAAAAAAAAGAAAAAAAAACCACACACCCAAACTACTAAAAGCCCAAAAAATCACATACCTAAAACTCAAACCCCACAAAACCATATCCACCTAACAAAAATCCTCTACCCAATACAAACTCCCACCCTACTTAGTCCCCCCCTCGAAAACAAAACCAAACTTCACACGCTGTCCGTTTAAAAGATCACATTCCAAAATACCAACAAAACAATGGGACACACTCAAACCTGCATAAAAACCCAACAGAAAACCGCACTTAAAACCCCCATATTAAACCCCTACCAAAACCTAACCCATTGTATAATACCCCACCATAACCAAAACCTATCCAAACCACACCCCACCCCCCCCCTCCTAACCCCCTAAAAAACACCGCAACCTTTCGATTAAATTAACCTTTTTAATTCTCCTCCCCCCGAGTTACAACCATGTAGACAACCTCCAAGTGGTACCCCCCCCCTCATATCTACCATAGTCACGTATTTAGATTTGTACCAACAGCCAACAAGACATCCCCGTCCACAATCCTAAGGCCCCAACGATATAAAAACTAAAACATAAAAATAACCCCATACCTTTGTCTTGAAACATCTGTTTACATATAATTTTTGAGAGAGAACATGCTTCGTTTACAAAATTCCTCTTACATGCGTTTATTCTCAAGACTTTGTACATGTTCATTTTTACACCGTTAGCCCCTAATTGATCCCGAACTACCTACTCATTCTACATATATCACGATGCGAGAAACAATACATGATTGCCATACTTGATTCGTAACGATTGGGTTTATATAATCGTTTACATGAACTTTATCTACAACAACTCATCTACATGACACATGACCAACTCATGTTTACATACACTCTTACAACAAATAAGTCCATGCCGCGGGTGTCCTTTGGAAGGGAACACCTTGGAGGGTAAGTATTTTTTTTTATTATGTTCTTCTTTTTCTATCTTTTTTTTTTTTTTTCTCTTTTCATTACTACTACACGCCCGGTGTAAGACTTGGTAGGGGACTCCTGCGATGGCGTACATATTCTTTTCATTTATTGATCCAGGTGTTCTTGGAGAGTGGGGATCCTTGGCGATGGGTACATATCTCTTTTCATTAATGCCCGGGTGGTTCTTGGGAGGAGACACCTCGATGGCGGATACATATTAAATTTCATTACTGCCAACGTGTTCTTGGAGGGGACACCAACGCTGGAGGTACATCTCTCCCTTAGACTTCAGTGTAAGTGCACGTTTTTCATGAACTTAAAGTAACTCGTACTCACTCATATTGTGCAATACATTACTCGAAACATTTCATCGATATTTTCATTAACATGCATACTTTGAACTCAATTGTGGGATTCCAACTTTCATTGTACGATACATTCTTTTTGTGACTATATATACGGGTAAGATGGTCATTTTATACACACTTGGCAACTCTCTCTTGGTTCGCTGACCTCTTTATACTTAGACAAACCTATGAACTCACCAACTTTATGTTGACGACATTTAACATGTTTTTCTTCATGGTGAATTAGAGCTACTGGCTTACTTGATACGTGCATTCGGCGTTCTAAATTGACAATTAAGTTTCATTCATAGGATTTTCTACTTACATACAAAAGATCAAATCCTCCTTGTATTGCTTTCAAGCTTTTCATTGGCATAGCAATAATGGACAACATTTACTCATTCTAAATTCAAAAAAATCCAAAAAAATCAACGAGATTACTTTTCAAACGACACATTTAAAGGTCGTTCTCTTGTATCTTGTGCTGTTGTATTATGAAGTTTCGCCCCCGGATATATTTCCGCTGCGACACATTTTTGGGGGTGTTACACGGGACATCATCCTAAGACCTAGACACGTTGAATCCTGTCACAATTAACGCATCCGCATAAAGCATCCTTTTACTTTAATTATAATCTATCTAGGGATTATAGCAATGGTGATCTTGATAAACCCTATCCCATCGGGACTTTACCCACTTACTGTTTGACGGTATTTTATATATTGGTAGTCCACTATTTAAATCTTTATCAATTAATAAAGAACATACTAGTTAATACAAATAATGTCTAAAAACGTTATTTATATTTTTCGACCTCTCAACGTTTTGATAATAACAAAATGTAAAAACGTTTACAATGAACGTTACAATAAAAATAAACCGTTTCACAAAACAATTGAAGTATGATAACTATTTCATTTATAAGATTAGTACACTTAAGGTATGGACACTAACAAATTAATTAAGCATTGACTATGACAAGAAAAAATTTCTCTCTAATCACCACTTTTAATTCTACAAAAGTATTTTCTCAAAAATACACATTCAACAAAAAGTTCTCTAATTAAAAATAAAAAAGTTTATTAAAAACAAATTTAAATTCAAATTTTCTCCCCAAAATCACGGAAAGCTTCTACACTCATATTACATCAGCCTCACCTACAAAACACACACAGAACAAAACAAGAGAGCAGAGTCTAAGGTCGCATGACCCCCTTATAGGCACTTGGCGGCCCAATACCCCCTTATATATAAGGGGCCGCCGGGACCGCGCCCCAGAAGAGCTGTTGGGATTCCCGGCCTATAAAATTGCTTCATTCTCAGCCAGAAAAACATCCTCTCTGCATGAAATTTTTTTAACTTTTTCTTCTCTCTCTAAAACCTTCTTCTCTCACTAAAACTTCTTGATCACTAACATACATAGACTTGTTTCAAGTGATTTAATCTCTTCTCTCATACTCTTTCCGCTTCCTCATTCCAAGTGTAAGAGAGAACACATCTTATCGTCAAGAACACAAGTTTAATCAGTGATCTATCCTCACTTTCATTTCTAAGGTAACCAAACTCTATTGCTATTTACTTGTGTTATTTATTTTGGGGGTGTGTGATTCGGATATATGAGTGTCAGATCCGAAAGTGTAGATACTTGTAGCGTGTGTATATCTTGTGAAGACGCTTAATACTTTGGTTCACAGAGCTAACTAGGACTATCCACATTTAAGCTTAGTGTCGGAAAATAAATTGTTTTTTTGTAAGCGACGGGTGAACGGTTTTTTCTCCTCCTCCGCTAAAAGAGCTTTTGACATAGTGAAATCTCGAGTCGGATACTCGGGGAGTGGAGTAGGGCGAAGAGGTGCTTCGTCCACCCGAACCACTTCATAAAACTTGGTGTCTTGGTTTTGGATAGTGCTCTCTTTCCTTATCTCTTTACTAAGTATTGTTGTTCATCTCGAGTTTTAGTTTAGATAGTTATTGCTTGTTCTTAATATTGTTATTTGATTGAACATATAACTCGAATCTATACCTTTTTGAAAGTAACACCTTTTAAATTTCTACAACGCACAAACAAACATGTCAAATTATTCAAAACCCTCTCCCTATCCCCTTGCTATTTCCACACATTGGAGTATCAGTAGAAGGTCACTCACAGATTTTTGTTTAGATAGTTATTGCTTGTTCATATTGTGATTTGATTGAACATATAACTCGGATCTATAGATTTTTGAAAGTAAACTTTTGAAACGTAAAACAAACGTGTAAACTATTCAACCCCCCTTCTAGTTTCCACAATTGGTATCAGGAGCAAGGTCACTCAAGATTTTTAAAATATATTGTATTTTAAAGCTTGGATCGATCTATGGATTCCGACAAATATCTAGAAGGGCAATCTATGCAAAGACCACCACTCTTTGAAAGCGATAGTTTTATTTATTGGAAAAATAGATTCGAGACATATGTTAAATCAAAAGATCTAGATCTTTGGCATGTTATTACCAATGGTGATTTTCAACCTATTGTACAAAATCCGGAAACCAAATTAGATGAGGTTATCCCTTTTGAAAAACAAACCGATGATCTCAAAAAGAGACTTGCGAAAAATAATGAAGCAAAAATGGTTATTTACAATGCTTTGCCAAGAAAAGAATATGAAAGAATTTTCATGTGTAACACGGCAAAAGAAATTTGGAAAACTTTGTTAATCACCCATCAAGGTAATAGCCAAGTCAAAGATAATAAGATCGACCTTTTGGTTCAACAATATGAACAATTCGTCATTTCCGAAGACGAATCTATAGATAGTGCTTTTGCTAGATTTAATACTATTATTACTAGTCTTAAAGCTCTTGATGAAGGTTATTCTAGTAAGAACTACGTAAGGAAGTTTCTTAGAGCTCTACATCCTAAATGGAGAGCAAAGGTCACGGCGATTGAAGAGTCGAAAGACTTAACGTCACTATCTCTTGATGAACTAATCGGGAACCTCAAGGTTCACGAAATGATCATCAAGAAAGATTCCGAAATAGTCAAAGCAAAAGTTGAAAGAAAATCTATTGCTTTAAAGGCTAAGAAAGAATCTAGTGATGAAGAATGTTCGACTTCCGGTAGTGAAGACGAAGAGTACGCCATGGCGGTAAGAGACTTCAAGAAGTTCTTTAAAAGAAGAGGTAGATTCGTGAGACAACCTCGGAACGACAAAAAGGCGTTCCAAAGAAGTCGTGATGACAAGAACGGTAAAGGTGATAGAAAATGCTTTAGATGTGGCGACCCAAATCATCTTATTGGAGAATGTCCAAAACTACCGAAAGATAAGAACCAAAGAGCTTTTGTCAGAGGCTCTTGGAGCGATAGCGGTGAAGAAGATGATGAAAAGGTCAAAGATGAAACGTGTCTTGTAGCTCACGCATCAAGTGAGGTATGTTCTGAATCATCTTACTTTAGTGATGAAAACTCATCAATTGATGATATAGCTTTAGACAACGAATATGATAAGTTATGCAAAATGAGTATAAAGATAATTTTTTTTTAGGTTAAGGGTTTCTCCAGTAAATATATTACACCAAAAAATCGTTTAAGTACAAATGATGAGGGTGAAGTCCCTCATCTCAGTCCACCAGGACACTCACAAGCTTCAACAAGATACTAACCTAACCACAACATAAGAATGACAGGCCATTCTTATGACTAATAAAGAAAGTAAAACAATTACTTCCTAACAATTATCTATACGGATATCATAATGATCACAAATTCAGCAATTTCTCTAGTAATTATTACCCGAGTGTCGTATCCGTCATAGAACTTCCAATCATCTTTGTAGTAGACAAACTCTAATTAGATGCATTACACAAATATTCCTTCCACGTTCGAACCACAAACACTTCCATATAGGAGATCAGTTAGACTTGTCCAGATATTCATTTTGAGGGGACGGCAACGCCTGGATCTAAGAAAACTGTGTCTTTTCAAAAATCCATTTTGGGTCCTAGACCAAAACACATAATTGTAACAAAGCCAAAGTTCCGATGCTAGTGACAATGAATTTAACAAAAATTCATAGCCATGGTTCAAAACGGAGTTACCAATTTTAATCAAAACTCCACCTCCCTAGAAGAGTCAATAATGAATTATCTCCGTCCTAAAACACCGCAACCAAAAAAACATGTTGGTCGACAAAACCAACCTCAGGCTTTTTCTCGTAAGTTGAACAACTTTCCAACGTCAAAGATATATGCCATGTGAAATGTGTCTTCCATCCTCACATCCAACCAATTGCATCAAATGCCAGGGATGTAATGTCACTAACAACTCTGGACCCATGAGATATTGGGGACCAATAGTTTAGTTAGGCGTTGGGGTGTTTGAGTTATTGTCTTATAAAAATAGATATGCCTTGGAGTCGACTTGGAACCCGATGAGTGGATAAAGGATAACAGATGCTCCAAACACATGACGGGTAACCGAAAGGTCTTCTCAAGCTACAAGGCATACAACGGAGGTAGTGTTATTTTTGGTAGCAATCTTCGCGGTAACATCATCGGAAAAGGTACGATTTCGAATGACTCTCTCAAAATAGATAATGGAGAACTTGTAGATAATTTAAGATTTAAGTTGTTAAGTATAGGACAAATATGTGATAACAAGTGTAGAGTAACTTTCTCTGAACATGATAGTGAAATCACTAAGGATGGTAAGGTCATAGGTAGAGGTATTAGGAAGAAAGGCTTATATGTGATGAAATTAGGAAATAAGCCTAAAGACCAAATTTGTCTAGCAATGATTGATGAAATTTCCACGTTGTGGCATAGGAGATTAGGTCACGCAAATATGCATCTCATTCAATCGTTAGCATCTAAGGAATTAGTTAGAAACTTACCTAACTTGATCAACATTTCTGTGACGCTTGCAAAATTAGAAAACAAGCTCACACTAGTCATAAGGCTAAGAATATAGTCTCAACGACTAGATGCTTAGAACTCCTTCATATGGATCTCTTTGGTCCATCCGTCGTACGGAGTTACGGAGGAAACTGATACACCTTCGTCATAGTAAATGACTACTCTAGGTATACTTGGACTAGATACCTTAAGGACAAAACCGAAGCCTTCGATCAATTCGAAATATTTAGTAAGAAAATTCAAAACCAATTAGGATCTTTAATAGTGTCAATAAGAACCGACCACGGTAGGGAATTTGATAATGAGGTGCAATTTAGAGACTTTTATAATGCCAATGGTATTACACATAACTTCTCAGCTTCACGCACTCAATCAAATGGCGTGGTTGAAAGGAAGAATAGAACACTTCAAGAAATGAGTAGGACTATGTTGAATGAGCAATCGTTACCACAAAAGTTTTGGTGTAATGCATTAGACACGTCAACATACATTCTCAACCGAATCATAATTAGAGCCATCTTAGGAAAAACACCTTACAAACTTTTAAGAGGTAGGAAACCTACTCTAGATTACTTTAGAGTGTTTGGAAGCAATTGATTCATTTTAAACACTAAAGACTACCTTACAAAGTTTGACCCAAACTCATACGAAGGTATCTTTTTAGGTTACTCGCAAAATAGTAAAGCCTACATCATCCTAAACAAACACACTAGGAAAGTCAAAGAATCACTTAACGTGACATTCGATGAAACTCCTCCACCCTCTAAGACATCACCCTTGGTGGATGATGACTTAGATGAAGAAGAAGCAATTAAAGTCACCGAAAAGAAAAACCTAGAAAATGACATTGTGGATGAAACTTTAGAGATTGATGAAATAGTCAACATTAAGGAATCTAGGAACCACCCATTAGAAAATGTCATAGGAAACCTTAACCAAAGAACCATTAGGTCACAAGCCCAAAACCAAAGTAACTTCTTTTGTTTTATATCAACTATAGAACCTAAGAATGTGAATGAAGCATTAGGAGATGAAAGTTGGATAGTCGCCATGCAAGAAGAATTAAATCAATTCGTTGCTAACGACGTTTGGGAGTTAGTTCCTCAACCTAGGAATATGACAATCATAGGAACTAAGTGGGTATTTAGAAATAAGTTAGACGAGAACGGTATTGTTTCTCGAAATAAGGCTAGGTTAGTTGCTCAAGGCTACAACCAACAAGAGGGCATCGATTATGATGAAACTTATGCCCTGGTTGCTAGACTTGAGTCCATTAGAATATTATTAGCTTATGCTTGTGCCTTAGACTTTAAACTATTCCAAATGGATGTAAAAAGTGCATTCTTGAACAGTTTTATCAATGAGGAGGTATACGTGGCACAACCTTCAGGATTCATTGATTTCGAAAAACCAGATCATGTTTATAAATTAAAGAAAGCTTTATATGGTCTTAAACAAGCACCCAAAGCTTGGTATGATAGATTAAAAGCTTTCCTTATTAAACATGAATATAAAATGGGAATGGTAGATAACACTCTTTTTACTAAGAAGAAAAGTTCAAATCTCATCATTGTTCAAATATATATCGATGACATTATATTCGGTTCGACTTGTCAAGACATGTGTGATGAATTTGCCAAAATCATGCATGACGAGTTCGAGATGAGCATGATGGGTGAACTTAACTTCTTCCTTGGATTACAAATTAAACAAATGGAAGATGGTATATTCTTTAATCATATAAAGTCTATTAAATAATTGCTAAATAATTTGGTCTAGAAGATCTAAACCAATGAAAACCTCATGTCTTTCGATTACTAAAACACACAAAGATGAAGCGTGTGAGTCGATTGATAGTACCAAGTATCGAGGCATGATAGGTACTTTATTATACCTAACGGCAAGTAGGCCCGATATCATGTTTAGTGTCTGCCTTTGTGCCCGCTTCCAAGAGGCTCCCAAAACCTCTTACCTTGAAGCGGTTAAGCGTATCTTCCGATACATTAAAGGCACTATCCACTTAGGATTATGGTATCCTAAGAATTGTAGGAGGGGGGGACCGGTATAGAAACCGTAGTATATGCTGACTCTGATCATGCGGAAGATTATGTGGACCGAAAGAGCACTAGCGGTATTTGTATGTTCGTGGGATGTTGTTTGACATCTTGGTTCTTGAAGAAACAAACCGCTCTTGCTATATCCACTACCGAAGCCGAATACGTAAGCGCCGGAAAGGCATGTCAACAAGCACTATGGATGAAACAAGCTCTTATCGACTAGAACGTACGACTCTGACGACGTTCCAATCATGTGCGACAACAAAAGGCACGATTGACCTTAGCAAAAACCCGGTGCAACATTCTCGTACCAAACACATCGAAATACGTCACCACTTTCTTCGGTATAATATACAGAAAGGAATATCCTCAATTTCAAAAAGTGTCGTCGTGTCAGCATCGCGGACATTTCTACTAAACCCCTTAACGTAAACAGTTTGTAACATATCTACGGCTTGGTTTAGGAATGATGGAACACATTCCATAAATCATCTTAGTTCACTTCTCTTTCTTCTGTCTCAATTCTAGTCTGTGTTCCATTCCGTGTCGTGACAACTTAAATACTTCATCCGAAGTACTTTAAGCATATTTAATTCGCGAAATGCAAATTAAAATGTCACTCCTCTTTGTAAAAATTTTGTCAAAAACCAAGTCCAAAAACCCTTGGCTGAGGGCAGCTCCCATATACGCGGCCCCACAATATATTTTGGACCGCCGGTAAATATTGGGGACCGCCACCAGCAAGTCACAAAATGGGACACTTAAACAAAAAAAATTCAAAACAAAAAAACAAACACCCCCTTACCTGTTGCCATTGAAGATCAAATCAACACTAATAATCAATCCTAATATCACAAAGATCATCAATTATAAGTTATTTCATCTATTTTCTTTCAATTTGAGTCTAGGGTTCATAATGAACACCAAAAATTAAAATTGGGGATTTTCAATTTTTCTTTCAATTTTGTATAATTAAGAGTACTAGGATACAATGTATAACTAATATGCTTCCCCGATAGTATAGGATTTGCATACATTAGTGAATTTTTTGAAAAATTGATTTCGAATCAAAACCCTAATTTTATTTTCAAATCACTCACGTTAGGAACATAATAAAATTATTGTTATGCATTGTTAATCCAACCCAAAAATGTTTTCAAACACGTACATAATTATCTCATGAACAAATTTCGAGATACATAATTCATGTGTATTTTTTGACTTGTTTGGATGAGCAAAATCAATTTAAGGAGCGTTTGGGTTAACTCTTAGGATTTTATATTTAGGTCGAGTTAATCGTTACTCCACATTTGTTACATTTAGGCACACACTAGAAACATTGCTCATGACATATTACATGTGAAAAGTAATAAAATGTGATTTCATTTTCTTCTAGGAAATCAGGCCTCGCAAATCTTCTGAAGATTACAAAATACAAGACCTTATCCCAAAATGTCACATGAAGTCCGTTCTCTAATATAAGAAAAACTTTAAGTAATCTTTGAGAACGTTTACATTCATTGAGGGTCGGGTGGTTTTTAATTAACTTTACGGACCCATTATGATCTATAGTATTTACTATATCTATTATGATTAGGTGGATTAATCTTATGTTACTTATTAGCAATTAGTACTTAGTATGTGGCAAAACTTAGCTTGTCCATGGTGATCTTTCGATTTTATCATCCTAATCCAATGCGTGCATACACTTGATAGACTGTTGATATATATATATATATATCATATATATATATATACATATATATATATATATTTAATATACATATATATATTAATATATATTTATATATTTATATATATGTGGATTTTTATGCATGCTTATCTTTTGAGAAAATTTGCCTAATATGCATTCCCTCATAGAACATCAAGATAATTGAGATTGGTGTGGGTTGCTAATGAGTATTAAATGTTCTTGATGAAATATAATTGACTCAAAAAGGGAAATTTAGAAAAAAAAGTATCTGGAAAAATTTGGAAAACGTTTTCGATCTCTCGAAAACGGCCCCTAAATACTGGGCGGTCCCTAATATTTAGTGGGTCGACCTGTAATTAAGGGACCGCCATGAGAGGTCACGGATTCTCTTCTACTGTGACCTTCTGGAATTTCTGTGCAGTTGACCACTATCAAATCTAGGCAAATATATTTCTGCATTTGGACAAATACACCCTTTTGAATCTAAATTCTTCAAAGACCCTATGCCTTACTTCTTTTAATCCTCATTTCTTCCACTTAAATCTTGAAACTCTCTTCCTATCATCATCTTCATCACATCATTCTTACTCATGAATATTCCACCAATGCTTCCTATTTAATCCTCTAAGAAAATCAAACCTCACCATAATCCCTCTTAGATCAATTATGTGTCACTTATCTAGTGTTGTTGATATATCCTCCCACACCTTGTCCTACAATAACCTCTATCGCTAACTCCTCTAAAAAGCACCATCAAAAACCACAATCACAACTAATCAAACATCATCATGTCAAGAAAAAACACATTTCTTCCTTTCACTTAAACTTCAAATTCACCACCTTCTTCACATGAACCATATTCTCCTCATCCTTGGAACCACCTTGCTTGACAACATTTTGATGTCCTCCCAGACCTCAAATCTCACTCAATACACTTCAAAGTCAATCGCCTTCTTTGGATATCAGACTGTCTTTATCCCCAAATCACTCATCTTTGATCACATTCATGACACTCAATCACTACCATCTCAACACACAAACTCTCAACCCCTAATCATGGGTCATCTCTTTTATACAAAAACTATCATGACTATCATAGGTCAACTTGCATTTGTTGTGCTCACAACCGAAACCTTTTCTTCACCCTAAGAGATGAGATGAATATTATGTTTGCTCATCTTGAATATATTTTTACTACCGCAATCACTTCTACACTTTTCCACCTCACCTTAAAATATCTAAGAGTTTTCATAAACGTGAAACCCCCCCCCCCCCCCCTAAAACTTTTGCTTAAAAAGTCATTTTATGAATCATGAATCAATTTAAGGACTTGTGTAGTTTTGTTTCTCTTTATCTTGTATTAGTTCTAGTTTTATCTTGCATGAATGTATTTGTTGGATGTGCTAATGGTATGAGTTTCTTGTTGGTTGAATGAAACTCTTCTTGTGTTAATTTAAATACAATGTGTTAACTTGAAAAAATTTGTTTTTTTCCCCCCCCCCCCCCCCCCCCCCCCCCCCCCCCCATATTTTCCTACGCCCACCCCCCCCCCCCCCCCCCCAATTCTCTTGCACTTGTGCTTCTAATTTGTCTTTGTAGCAAAACAATTTTCGTAAGATCGATCCCTTGGTTGCCCCTCGAACAGGGGGAGCACATATCAATGGGGGTGACTTGATATCGTTCGATTTCTTATCTTCGTAACAATCGACGATCATCCTTTTTGGATTCAACAAAAAAAGGGAGAAATGGAACATATGCATTTATTAATTGACTACTTTAATTTATTTAAAATTGGTTTATATTTTGGCTCATTAAAAATGGGAGATTTGTTAATTCAAATAATGCCACTAAAAAACGTTATTTATATTTTATGACCTCGCAACCGTTTGATAATAACAAATTGTAAAAATGATTTACAATAAAATAAAAACATTTAAAATTATTAAATGTAAAATTCTATTTTTAAGATTAGTGATCACTTAAGGTATGGACAAACAAAATAATTAAGCATGATTAGTGATCAAGAAAATATTTTTCTCTTAATCCTCACTTTTAATTCTACAAAAGTATTTTCTTAAGAATACATTTATAAAATATTCTCTAATTAAAAATAAAGTTTTATTAAAACTGAAAATTTGAATTCAAAACCCCCCCCTAACGGCAGCTTCTACCCAGATAACAAACCTTCCCCACAAAGAGACAACAAACAAGGAGCGGAGTTAGCGGCGGCCCCTTATAGGCCAGCCGGGTTCGCACCAGAGAGTCGTTGGGATTCCCTGCCTATAAATACTGCTCCATTCCCAGCAGAAAAACATTCCTCTTTGCACAAAATTTTTCAGTCTTTTCTTTCTCTCTCTAAACCTTCTTTCTCTCACTAAATATCTTGATCACTAACATACTTAGATCTTGTTTCAAGTGATCTATCTTTTTCTCTTCTTTTCCCTTCTCATTCAAGGCAAGAGTGACCTCTCGCATTTTTTTTTTGTTCTCTATTCACCTTTTCTCTTAGTCAATGAAATGAAAGTGTTAATTAGTGTTTTCTCATCTTCTTCTAAGTACCAAAACAGTATGTATTTATCTTGTGTATTGGTGTGATTCGGATATTTGTGTGAGATTCCGCCAGGTAGATCTTGTGAGTGTTGTATTCTTGTTGAAGTGGTAGATTGGGTTCTAGCTTAAGATTAGGACTCGTCATTTAGCTAGTGTCAGAATCAACTACGTAAACGAGTGGTAAAAAACGGTTTTCTGCTCCGCCTTAAGGGGAGCTTGTTGACATAGTGAAATCTCGAGTAGGATACTCGGGGAGTGGAGTAGGGCGAAGAGGTGCTTCGTAGCTGAACCACTATAAAATCTCGATGTCTTGGTTTGGTTGTTTCTTTCCTTATCTTTTTACATTATTATTATTGTTATTTAGTTTTCGTTTAGATAGTTATTGCTTGTTCATATTATGATTTGATTGAACATATAACTCGGATCTATACATTTTTGAAGTAAACTTTTAAACCGTAAAACAAACGTGTAAACTATTCAACCCCCCCCCCCTTCTAGTTTATGCACGTTAGATTGAGAAAATGAAGAACATACAGGATATGAGTGGTTGTAGTAATGACCAAAAAGTGAAATACACTGCTGGTTCATTTGTGGTTAAGGCTTTAACGTAGTGGAACTCTCAGATCCGCACGCTAAGCTGAGAAGTTGCTGTTAGTATGTCATGGAATAACTTTAAGTTTATGATGATACAAGAGTTTTGTCCTAGTCATGAGATGCAAAAGTTGGAATCTGAGTTGTAGAATCACGCCATGGTCGGGGCTGGCCATGCTGCGTATACTGATAGGTTTCATGAGTTGGCAAGGTTAGTTCCTCACTTGGTAACTCCTGAGAGTAGGATGATTGAAAGGTATGTGTATGGCCTTGCTTCATAAATTCATGGGATGGTGGCAGCAACGGAGCCAAAGACTATGCAGAAGGCAGTGCAGATTTCTGGTGCACTAACCGATGAGGCTGTGAGAAATGGATCAATTAAGAAAGTTGAGAAAAGAGGAAATGTGGGGGAAACTAGCAAGGATAAGAATGGTAGGGATGACAATAAGAGGACTAGGACTGGGAATGTTTTTGCTACTACTGTAAACCCTATAGGAAGAGAGAATATGGGTACTTGGTACAAGTGTACCACCTGCAACTCCTACCATGCACCCGGAGGACCTTGTCGCACATGCTTCAATTGTAACCGTCCAGGTCATTTGGTAAAGGATTGTAGAGGCGTTCCCAAGGAATGTGAATCATGTCAATGCTTGTAAACCACAAATTTAGAGCTTGTTATGGTGTGGTAGTACCGACACATGCAAGGCGCCAGCTTGTCTAGATTGAATAGGGCCGGGCTGGAAGAAACGTCCAAATCAAGTTACTGCTAATAACAGGGGTCATGGTCATGGAAACCAGGGAACAGGCTGGGGTTGGGATTTCATGTTGGGAGCATAGGAGCTCGCTTGGATCCAAACATATGAGGGTACGTTTACTTTGAACAATCACTTTGCCACTACCTCTTTTGACTCTGGTGCCGATTATAGCTTCGTTTCCACTACTTTCATACCTTTGTAAGGCTTAGAGCCCAGCGACTTAGGTTTCAGATATTGAGATTGAGTAGCTCGCGGGGCAGCTAGTAGAGTTTGATAGGTTATTAAGGGGTTGATAACCTAGAAATCGAGGGTCATGTCGTAGAAATCGATTTGGTACCTTTTGGGACATGGGGAGTTTTTGATTTGATTATTTGTATGGACTGTTGTCTAACTATAAGGTTGAGAGATTTAATTTTACATGAGAAGGTAGTGAGGATACACTATCGAATAGGCAACGTGCTTAGGTATTAGGAGAGATGCCGGAAGAGAAAGCGATATTTTTAATGGGTGTTAAGAGAAACAAGAAGAGATTGTTGTGGTTAGAGATTTTCCTAAGGTATTTTCGGATGACCTATCTGGATTACCGCCTATTCGAGAGATTGAGTTTCGGATTGAGTTAACCCCTGGAGCAACGCCGGTAGCAAAGTCTCCTTATGCTGTTTGGCACATTCTGAATGGAGGAGTTGTCGGGACAAACCCCAAGGAACTCAAGACAAAAGGTTTCATTCGACCAGCTCATCGCCCACCCCCCCCCCCCCCCTTGGGACGTCGACGTTGTTCGTTAAGAAGAAGGATGGTCTCTTTTAGGATGTGCATTGATTATAGAGAATTGAACAAGTTGACTGTTAAGAATCGTTATCCACTTCCTAGAATTGATGATCTATTTGATCAACTACAAGGGTCGTAGTTTTTCTCAAAGATAGATCTTAGGTTTGGATACCATCAGCTGAGAGTGCATGAGGATGACATTCCAAAGACTGCGTTTAGAACTCGTTATGGACATTTCGAGTTCACTGTAATGCCCTTTGGTCTGACTAATGCACCAGCAATATTTATAGATTTGATGAATATAGTTTGTAGGTCGTATCTTGATAAGTTTGTGATAGTGTTTATAGACGATATCTTAATCTACTCTAAGACTCAAGAGGAGCATGTAGAACATTTAAGGTTAGTCTTGGAAATGTTTTTTTTTTTTTTTTTTTTTTTTTCAAAAATGAAAAACTGTATGTCAAGTTTTCTTCTAGTGTGAATTCTGGCTAAGAGAAGTGCTGGTTTCTTAGGGCATGTGATAAATGGTAGGTGAATATGTGGACAATTGTTTGTTGAAGTTTTATATGAATGGAAAGCCCTGTAGAACTTGCGACTGAGGTTTGTTCTCATTCTTAGGATTGGTGGGGTATTAATATAGGTTCCATTAAGAACTCTTTTCTAAGATAGCTCAGTCTCTTATTATCTTGTCTCATAAAGTGTAAGATTTTGATTTGGTGAGAAGCAGGAATTGGCATTTCATACCTTGAAGGATAAGTTGTGTAATGCGCCTGTTCTAACACTCCCCCTGATGGACCAGAAGACTTTGTGGTATATTATGATGCATCCGGGATAGGACTAGGCTGTGTGTTAATGCAAAGAGGTAAAGTGATAGCCTATGCGTCTAGGCAGTTGAAAATTCATGAGAAGAATTATACTACCCATGATTTAGAGTTGGGTGCGGTTGTGTTTGCACTTAAGATCTGGAGACATTATCTGTATGGGACAAAGAGTGTCATCTATACGGACCATAAGAGTCTTCAGCATATCTTTAGTCAGAAAGAGTTGAATATGCGACAGCGTCGCTGGATAGAGTTGTTTAGTGATTATGACTGTAAAATTCGCTACCATCCTAGTAAGGCGAATGTGGTGGCTGATGCCCTAAGTAGGAAGGAAAGAGTAAAGCCTAAGAGAGTTAGAGCTATGAATATGATCCTTCAGTCGAGTATCAAAGATAGGATACTGGCGGCTCAGAAGGAGGCTATGGATGAGTTTGCAGTATTATAGAGAGGTTTAGATGAGATGATAGAACAAAGAAGTAATGGAACTTTGTACTACCTGGATCGAATATGGGTACCTTTGAAGGGTGAGGTGAGAACCCTTATAATGGATAAAGCCTATAAGTCAAAGTACTCTGTACACCCAGGAGCTGATAAGATGTATTATGATTTGAGAGATAGGTATTGGTGGCCTGGAATGAAAAAGGATATAAAGAGTATGTTAGTTAAGTGTTTTAACTGGTTTGACAGGTTAGGTTGAGCACAAAAGGGACATCTAGCTTGCTCCAACAATCCTGCGATTCAGTATGGAAATGGAAAGGGATAGCTATGGATTTTGTGACTAAGTTACTTAGGACTAGTAGTAGGCATGACACAATTTGGGTCACTGTGGACCGATTGACTAAGTCTACTCATTTTCTACCTATGTGTGAGGATTATAAGATGGAAAGGTTGGCTAGATAGTATTTGAATGAGATAGTTGCTAGACATGGTGTGCCGATCTCGATTATATTGGATCGTGATAGTTCTTTTCACAATCGCGGTTTTTTTTTTTTTTTTCATTAAGGCGTCAATGCAAGAAGCATTAGGAACTCGGTTAGACATGAGTACGGCTTACCACCCTCAGACCGATGGTCAGAGTGAGCGTACTATTCAGACTTTGGAAGACATGCTTAGAGCGTACGTCCTGGACTTTGGAGGAAGTTAGGGTCTTCATCTCCCGTTGGTTGAGTTTTCGTATAACAATAGTTATCATTCTAGTGTGAGATGTGCTCCGTTTGAGGCATTGTATGGTAGAAAGTGTCGTTCGCCAATTATGTGGGCTGAGGTTGGAGAAGGTCAGTTGATAGGACCTAAGTTAGTGCAAGAGACTACTAAGAAAATCTTGCAGATTAAGGATAGACTTAAGGCTGCGCGTGATCGTCAGAAGAGTTATGCTGATAAGAGGAGGAAACCTCTAGAGTTTAGTGTAGGTGACTATGTTTTGCTCAAAGTGGTGCCTTGGAAAGGTGGGGGTACGCTTTGGGAAGAAAGGGAAACTAGCACCTAGATTTGTTGGACCTTTTAAGATTATTGAGAAAATAGGCCCAGTGGCCTACAGGTTAGATTTGCCTGAGGAACTAGATGGTGTTCATGACACGTTCCACGTGTCGAACCTTAAGAAGTGTTTGGCTGATCCAACACTGCAAGTTCCCTTGGATGAGATCCAAGTTGATGCCAAGTTGAATTTTGTGGAAGAGCCTGTGGAAATTTTGGAAACAGAGTTCAAGAAGCTGAAGCGTAGTAGGATTGACATCGTCAAAGTTCGGTGGAATTTGAAACGTGGTCTTAAATTCACATGCAAACGTGAATATCAGATGAAGCTTATGTACCCGCATTTGTTTAGTGATGATAGTAGTTGAATTTCGGGGTCGAAATTCTTTTAAGGGTGGTAGAATGTAACCTTTGCCCTTTTTGTGTTGTGAATATTTCATTTTTAGTCCTTTGACTATTTGACGTTTGTCAGTTTATTCAGATATTGTACCGTGTTGACGGTGGTAATTTTATAAGAATTGTGGTAATTTATGGCTTAGTGTGAATAATAGTCCTTTTTAGAGGTTATTATTATGTTAGTTAAGTTTCGGGTGGTTGACCTGTGAAATTTGAAAAATGCCGAAAAACGAAACCTGACACGTCCGTTAATGTCCAAATGAGTTTTGAAGGGTTTAGAGTGTAAATATGTCGTGTAAATACTCTAGGTTAATGGAAAAGTATTTTTAAGGTGAATAAAAATGCTAATTAACTTTGGAGAAAATTTTAGGATCAAGTTTTATGAGTTTTAAGTGATCCTGACACGAAAAGAAAGACCCAAGACCCCATAGGATCCTATAACCGGTCAAAAGAGTCAAAGGGGGGACAAAATTGTTATTTTCTAGCAAGTGTGTCTATGCCTAGTACTCATATTCCTTCCACCAACATTTTCATTCATTCATCTCATTTTCAAAAACATAAAACACACACATAAGTGTGTGTGTCTTGTGCATCCGACCAAAGCAAGCAACAAACACCATAAATTTCCAACTTTGGTCAAGAACGTGATATTCCGGGTTGATACGAGTATTTTGGGTATTCATTTAAACAACGTTTTGGTTGTTTGGTTCGTGTCGAAATCTATATTTTGAAGACTTTTCTTGTAAGTTTCTAAATTTAAATTTCGTTTGTCCTTTTGGGTTTATATTGATGCATAGATGTTAGTTGTACAAGTTGATCGTTGTAAAAAGTGAGTTTTGAAAACGAAACGAATATAAAAAGGGTTGTTTGGTTGCGTCGAATAAAAAAGATACAAAGAGGGTTTTGTAGTTTTGATATTGTGATCGTGATGGTTGAAAAACATATATTGCTAGATAGCTTATTTTGGATATTAGCTTGTATAGGTTATTTAGGCTTATTTTTAAGCACTTTATGGCTTATTTTGAGCTTATATGCTCGCGGCTTATTTCAGAAAACACAAGGGATGTGTTTTTTGTTATTTGCTTTATATTGCGTATATTTGCGGACTATTTTTGTGGCTTACGGTGTTAACTAAATATATATTATAGCTTATTGAGCTTATTTTTAGCTTATGAATATGTTTTTAGAGCTTAAAAGCTCACGGCCCAATAAGCACAAATAAGCTGTGGCTTATTTGTTGGCTTATTGTAGTCCGGGTTATTTTCTACTTATTAGTATGAGCTTATGTATGTAAATGGCCTTGGTTTTGGGCTTGGATCGTATTTTGGACGTATAAATACCTTAATGGACCCTTATTTTAAAGCCCAATAAGTAATATTTAATCGTTTTAATAGTTTTTGACGGACTTTTGAAAGTGAAATGTATTTACGAAGTGATATTGAACGTTATTTTGGGAAAAACGTTTTAGTAAGCCTTAAAGATTGAGATTTTAGAATTTTGTCGAAAAAGTGTCGAAAGTTTGAAAAATGTTTGAAATAAAGGTTAAAATCCTTGGAAAACGTTATATAAACGTACGGGTCATGTCGAAATTTCGTAAAAAGTTTATACTTAGAAAATTTTACTTAAGAACATGATTTTTGGTTTTAAATAATAAAATATTAATAAAAAAATAAATTCACTAAAAGACGAAAAATATATTTTTTCTCGAAACTTCTTTAATATGCTTTTTTATGAGTAAACATTTCATTTTCAACCATATTATGATTATTTTTACGATAACTAAGGTTACCGAATGAACTTATCGGTATATATTTATAATTATTTATTATAAATATTTACTTATATTACTTATCTATTTTCTTTAAATAGTATAAGTATGTATCGTTGGGATATCGTATTGATAAGATATTTTGGGATGAGACGTCAACCATCACACCACTAAATTATTATGGGTAATTGTACAACACATCTAACCTCTATGCATCAAACGTTAAGACTGTTTTGGAAATGAATGATTAAAATGGGACATTAACTGGACTAGGTCGTGTGCGGACGTCATTGA
>BQNB010098921.1:0-25047 GCA_026074375.1 Tanacetum coccineum
AACACAAGAGAGGTATATAGTACAACATAACACATCCATTTCATTCATAACTTTGAAAATTTTACATGAAATAGTTGTCGGAGTACACATAATACAATACAAAAGATCTAAGGCTATGCTAGAAGGGAAAACCCCTAATACTTAACATGCCTGTACAATGACCTAGCAAGATACAATAACATAAATCACTAGATGTGACTGTCAGCATCCCCAGAAGCATCCTGGTGATCTGGAATCAGCCTCTGGTCCTGGCTGTATAGCTCTACTCTACTGCTCTCGCAGTGCTAACAACTCAGCCTGCATATCGCTCATCTCTCACCTTATATCTCTGATGACTCGGAGAGTCTCTACCATCTGTGCCTGACGTCTACGGTCAGTCTCTCGAAGTGCTGCTAACTCAGCCTGATGCATATGAAAGCGAGTCTCATGTACCTGATGTTGTGTCTGAATGAGAGTACTCTGCAGCTGTAGCTGTGTCTGATGAGCCTGGAGATGGGTATCGTGTGCATACACATGATCACGATAGGTTTGAAGCTCTTGATGAGTTGCCTGACTCAATCCTATCGAGTGAGCCTAAGCCTCTCGAGAAGTATAGGCCTCCTCCTCCACCATCCATACTGTCTCTTGGAGAGTCATCCTATCCCCCATAAGTAAATTGACCCGCTGCGAGTCCATATCGACTTGCTGTGATATACGAGACCTACTATCTGGAGCATCCTCTAGTAAAGCATACAAGTCCTGTGTATCATGCTTATGGAGCTCAACAAGCTCTATGACCCTAGTATTGACCTCTCCCACGGTCATAGGTGCTATCTCTAGAACTGCCTCTGCCGGATCTACCCAAGTACCCCTAATCCCATACCCGACATCTCTAATCCCCTATCGCCTCTCTTCAGCATCTATCATGCTGACAAACCTATAATCTATCCCTTGACCTCTGGTAGGCCTAGCAGTGGAACTCTCCTCGACCTCGTATCTGGAGCCTAGAGTGGACAAATACAACCTCTTGCGGGGAGGCTGCTCAGATTCGGGAATATCATCCCTACGGTCAACAGGTGGTGGTATGTATAGAGATGGTGGTAGTGATGATAGTGGAGGTGATGGTAATGTGGCAGTAACTGCATCAATGAGAGCTTGAGTGGATGCTATCCGGAGTGTCTGGATTGGGGTTGGACACCCAGATGATGGTAGTAAAGGTGGTGAATGTGCAAGTGGGGCCATGCACCTAGCAAGGCGCTCCCCTACAGAGGGTGGTGATAGTTAGATAGGTGGTGATGGTGATGGAGTAGTCATGGCCAGAAGTCTCTCAACCTCTGCCTCTGGTGGAAGGATATGGAAGCCTGAGGCCGGATGGTAATCATAGCCCCAATAGTAATGTTAGTGGAGGGTGGTGGTATGACAGGCTTTGTTTCCTCAGGTGGGAAAACAGGCTCATCAACAGGTACAACAATAGCAGAGTCGGCCGGAGCTAAGTGCTCCTCCTCCTCCTCCTCGTCCTCATCCTCCTCATCCTCATCCTCACCATCAGCGTCATCCTTAGATGAGTCGCCGTCATCATCATCTCCATCATCTCCCCCGTCCATATGATAGTCAACCGGACCATCCTCTGTCTTATCATCCTCGTACTCCTCTGGATCCTCCTCGGGATCCGACTCGGTAACATATCCGGGTGACTCAGCAGTAGGTGAATCAATAGGAGGTAATGGCTGCTCCTCAGCCGGAAACTCATGCTCATCCTCCAATGGTATATACTCAGGGTATATAGGCTCTGGCACGTAGTCAGGATCATGTGCCTGTATGAACATAGGCTCACGCTCATCCTCGTCCTGAGGAACTGGCGGTGTCTGTGGATCCTCTGGGCCTGGTATGTAATCCGGTGATGGTGGGGCTACTGGCTGTAGCGGGAGTCCGTCGTATCCTAATACGATGACCCGTGGAATGCCTCCCTCAGATACCTCCTCATCATCGGCTCCCCAGAAGGCTCTGCCGGGCTCAGAGTCGGTGTAGACGGAAGTGTAGGTAACAGCAGATGTCGCAGAAGACATGATTACTGCAAAAAGCAAAATAACTTATATAAGTATTACTTATAGTAAAGATCGGTATGATATGTCTGTAAGCTTTAATTATAAAAGTCTTATAGTAATATACGTAATATCATTTATATACACGTATATCAATCATGTAAGCACTTAGTACCCTACTAATGCTAAAGCAATGCATGTCATGTAAGCATATGTGTGCTAGCTGTAAACAAGTAATGCATGTATGTCCCTCGCAAATCCTATTTGTGAAAATAGTGTTTGAAAATGGTTATAGTCCAGACAAAACTTTTGACCTGGTTCTCTATAACCTTGACTCTGATACCAATCTGTAATACCCTCAAATCTGAGCACACAGTGGAATGTTTGAGTATCCGAGGGCATTACTTTATGGATAAATAACACAAGATCTGAGAACGACTACTAAATGTGTCGTTTGAAAAAGATACATTGGATTAACAAAATACTTGTTTGTTACATAAGCCCATGGCTTCAAATTGTTCAACAATATAAATAAAGATTCCAGTTTATAACAATTTTCCCAAAATGTAATAAGACCCCAAATCTTATGTGTTGACTCTTCAATTATTGACTTCTAATGTATCATCGCACCTCGTGCCTTATTGACCTAAAAACATGCTTAAAACGTTAACATAAAGTTGGTGAATTCATAGGTTTATGTAAATCAATAGTAGGACCGCAAGATTTCCAAGTGTATGATTAAGCAACAAATGCAAACATCATAAAAAGTAATTACGTTTTCCTAAGCTCATGACACTGAAGCTCGACATATGTGAATGCAAATATATTTGCCAACGAGTGTCCGTGAATGATGTGCTAACCCTGCAACATCCCAAATTCGACATGGTATGCGTTCGTTCCCGGTGATAGCTAGTCACCCGAACGGGGATTGTCAATCCCTAATAGATCTATCCATAACATTCGCGCCCACATAATGTAATTCCCAATCACATCTATGCAATTAACAGTTCATGATCATGGACATAATGGGTTATGGTAACTCAGGCAAACACGTAATCATGGTATAAAATGTACACTTGCGTCCAATTTGTAAAACAAAGCATGTTCTCACCCCAAGGATGTAAATCATTTAAATAATTGTAAAACATGGGGCTATGAACTCACCTGAGTGAATAGTCCTCTGGAAATTGATAATAGATATCCAAGTATGAATCACACCGTCAAATACCTAAGTAAATACGGCCAGTCTTAGTCTACAAGTTTAGGCTAAAGACTCAATGTATAAACTACAATAAATTTGCTAGTTTATATATACTGTTATCACTTGTGTGGTGGTGTACGTGTTTAATGTATTTGAAATTGTTTGATGGCTCTTGGGAAAACGGATATACTTTCTTAATAAATATACTTATTTATTAAGTCGTAAATTAAACCCGTTTAATGTCCGAATATATTAATATTCGACCGATTCTTTAAGCGTTTTATTATTTCACTTTTGATCACAAATATACCCTTAAGCTTCTAGATATTACACTTTAGTCCCTAGGTTTATAAAATATAAACATTTACACTGTAAACCCTTTAGTTTTGATAATTACATAATTAGTCCTTTAAGTTTACAAAAATGAAATTTAGGTCTTTATAGTTACTACTGGTAGATATAGTCATTACTACTGGTAGCATATTAGTTACTCCTGGTAGAATAATATTGTCATTAGTACTGGTAGTACCATAATGGTTACTACTGGTAATGTTATAGTTAGTCCGGGTAGTACAAATGCATTCGTTAAGCTTATTTAAGTTTGCTTAAGCTGTTTGGCTTATTGATAAGCTCGGATGAGCTTATTTTGAGCTTATTGGGCTCGTTGGCCCAACAACCATTTACTGAAAATTAGTACCAAGGTCCATTAAGGTTCGTTTGGTTTTTAAAGGGTATAAGGGCCTATATAAGTTTCAATAAGCTCGTAGGTTTTAATAAGTCCAATTACATGTAATAAGGCTGCAATAAGCTCAGCGAGCTTATCTTGGCTTATTTTGAGCTTATTGGGCCCGAAAGCCCAATAGCTTACTCGTCAAACACCCTTAAAGGTTTATGGGTTTTTCTAGCTCATTTCCAACTTGTATTAAGCCCAAACAAACTGTTTTTATTTCGGCTTATTCAAAATAAGCTAATAAGCACTCCTATTGGGCTGACTTGGGACTGTTAAGGCCCGATACGGGTTTTATGGTGTTTCGTTGGGTCCATTGGGGTCCATTAAGTAGCATATAATCTATTAAGCTTATTAAAAGAGAAAAAATAGCTCTTCATAAGCTCACCATAAGCTTGCCCAAGCTTATTGTGATGCTTAATTCGTAATTTAGGGCACAATTATGTATGGCAGAAGGTCCATTAAGGGTTCGAATGGGTTTCTAAATAAAGTGAAAGCCCTATGTGAAGCAAATGAGCACTTCAAGATCATGATTAAGCCCGAGTGGCTTATTAATAAGCTGTGGCTTATAAATAAGCCCTCGTTGGGCCTTGTTGGGCTCGATAGAAGCCCGATAAGGGTTCTAACGGTTTGGGCTTTATTCTTAGAGTTCGCACTAGCTTAATTTTCTATGCATATAATAAATCTTTATAAGCTGCTTAAGTTTACAAATAAGCCCTCCTAGCTAATTGTGGCTTATGGGTCATGTGGGCTCACAAAGATGGGTCGTGGGAAAAAAAAGTTCAATAAGATTCTGAATGGTTTTATTAAGGTCTCACGGGGGGTTTCTTACAAATCGTCTACATCAAAACATGTGCCTAGCATTTCCTAATCATGACCCATAACATGCAATGTTTAGATGAGTCTCAATATACTCCCCTCCCCTAGGCCCCCCCCCCACCCTGTCGTTACGTTTTATTTAAAAGTTTACGTGTAGCTTTCTTATATTTTCGTGCCTAGGGTTATTGTTTATGTTGAAGTCACTAGTGTGTCCCTAACCATCATTGTAAACCTTTTGATTTAACAGTGTCCTCGCCCACACAAATGATATCCTACGCCACATTAGGCACGCACACTTTATATATATATCGTGACATACGTTTAAAAATTCAAAAGGAAATGATATTATGAAATGTAAAGTGTTGTTGTAACTTACAAAGGTCCTATAGCTTTTAGATAGAGGAGTGGACGTGTAGTGTACAAATCCCTAGCTCGTATAACCTATGGGTGTGACAGCCTAAGTTCTTAAAGGTACGAATGAAAAGAAGTGGGAGGTTGTTTGCTTGCGGTTTTGTATCCCGTACAAGAGAAAGAGAGTATTAATGTGTTTGTGAGTTAACAAGAGTGACAAATGTTGATATTTTGTTTAAGAAACAATTTATCATTTATAGGCAAATGAAGCTAGTTAGGTTCCTTAGTTCTAACCAAGCAAAAGTCAAACCCTAGCTTAGTGGTTTAGGGGCTTTCTAGTTAGTCACACATGGTTTTATGCTAAACCACTCAAGTACCACTCTTAATGACTAAATATTTGTACAAGATTTAGTTTGATATTTATGAAATTCTTATGGTTTTGTGGGTTTGATGTTCTCTAGCCGCGGCTTAAAGGAAAAAAGGGAAAGAAATGGTTATTAACCATTGGTTACTTGGCTAATAAGAGACATTAAGTACTATCCTTAATTGGTTTGAGGATGTACTAGTACTTTAAGATTGTTTAGAATATAATTTAGCTAGTATACACAAATCACGATTTATTGGCTTTCCTTGAACCCACAATACTGCTATTTTCATGTTACTAACACAAGATTTGGTCAAGTTTTGTGTTTAGGCGTTTAAATTGGGTATTGGTTTGAGCCTAGGTAATTCTAGGTATTTTCGGGGTGCGTCCAAATGTATTTTATTGCGTCGCGTAATCCTTTTACGTGGCCAATAAAAAATAAAATACGCAAAGTACATAATGTTAATCTTCTATACTTATTTCATACTTGGATGATGAAAACCTTAATTTATTTGATGACCGTTTACATTCATTGATTATTTTTAGTCTACGCGATTTAGCTTAAAGTTTAAATATTAAAAGTAAACGCGTACCAGACTAAAAATAAATAGTGATCATTAATAGAGTCGTACAATGACACAAAAGAGGAAATTTACAATAAATGAAACGGGATCATGTGGAGCCTAGTAAGATTGAAGCTTTTTAAGAATTTGAAAGCCCCTAAGAACTCCGTATGATGTTACATTCGTTCTTAGATGGCTGGATTTTAACTGTATGTTCATATTGGGAACTTTTCTAAGATAGATAAGTCCTCTTACTAACTTGACTCAGAAGTGTAAGACTACGATTGGGGTAAGGAACAGATTGGTATTTCAAACTTTGAAGGATAAGTTATGTAATGCACCTGTTCTAGCTCTCCCCGATGGACCGAAAGACTTTGTGGTATATTATGATACGCTCAGGATACGACTAGGATGTGTGTTAACGCAATGAGGTAAGGTATAGCCTACGCGTCTAGGCAGTTGAAAGTCATGAGAAGAATTATACGACCCATGATTTGGAACAGGGAGCAGTGGTGTTTTTCCCTTAAGATTTAGAGACATTATAATGAGTATTAGAGGAAAAAGTAAGTCTAATATATGGACCATAAGATTGCTTCAGCATAACTATTAGTCAGAACAGAGTTGAAATATGCAATAGCGTTGCTGGTATAGAGTTGTTTATGACTAATGGACTGTTAAATTTCGCTACCATCCTGATAAGGCGAATGTGGTGGCTGATGCCCTAAGTAGGAAGGAAAGAGTAAATCCTAAGAGAGTTAGAGCTATGAATATGACCCTTCAGTCGAGTAGCAAGGATAGGATACTGGCAACTCAAAAGGAGGTTGTGGATGAGTCTGTTAGTAATTGCAGAAAGTTTGGATAAGATGATTAAATTAGGAGTGATGGAGACATATGTATACCTAGAATCGAAATAGGTACCTTTGTGAAGGGTGATGTGAGAATACCCTGATAATGGACGTAGCTCATAAGTCAAGACTGGGTTGTACTCCCATGAATTGAAAAGATGTATTATGAATTGAAAGATAGTAATCTGGTGGACGGTATGAAAAAGGTCATAGCTTTGGGGATGTTAGTAAGTATTGACTTGTTTTGTAATGTTAAGAGAGCATCAAAGGCTTTCTGGCTTGCTCCAGCAACCTGATATTCCCGAATGGAAAAGTGGGAAAGGAATAGCTATGGATTTTTGGACTAAGTTGCCTATGACTAGTAGTGAGGCACGACAACGATCTGGTAGTCATGTGTAACCAATTTGACTAATTCATATTATTTTCTACCATGCTGAGTTATAAGATGTATAATGGCTAGGTTGTATTTAAATGAGATTGTGGCTAGGCATGGTGTGCCGATCTCGATCATATGTGATCGTGATAGTCGGTTCACGTATAGGTAATGGCAGTAGAATGCAATAACATTAATGCACTCGTTAGACATGGTACGGCTTACCACCCTCCAGACTGATGGTCAAAGAAAGCAATCTATTTTAGACTTTGGAATGACATGCTTAGAGTCGTAGTGGTCCCTGACTTCGTGAAGTTGATGTTCATCTTCTGTTGGTAGAGTTTTCATATAACAATAGTTATCATTCTAGTGTGAGATGTGCTCCTTTTGAGGAATTGTATGGTAGAAAGTGTCATTCGCCATTTTTGTGGGCTGAGATTAGAGAAGGTCATTTGATAGGGCCTGAGTTAGTGCAAGAAACCACTGAGAAGATCTCGCAGATTAAGGATAGACTTAAGAGTTGCGCGAGATCGTCAGAAAAGTTATGTCGATAAGAGGAGGAAGCCTCTAGAGTTTAGTGTTGGTGACTATATTTTACTCAAAGCATCACCTTGGAAAGGTGTGGTATGCTTTGGGAAGAAAGGGAAACTAACACCTAAGATTTGATAGAGGTTTGAGATCATGAGAAGCGAAGGCATGTGGCTACATTAGATTTGCTGATGACGTAAATGGTGTTCATGACACGTGTCACGTGTCAAACCTTAAGAAGTGTTTGCTGAATCCAACACTGCAAGTCTTGTATAATATTCGAATTGATGATAAAGCCTTAACTTTAAAGAATAGCCTATGTGAAATTCTTGGAAAGAGAGTGTTTAAGAAAGCTTAAGCTAGTAGACTGCCATCGGTCAAGGTTCGGTGAATTCGAAACGTGGTCCTTAATACACGAGTGGAGCGTGAAGATAAGAAGAAAACTCCTTTAATAAAGTTACCCCGCCATTGTTTAGTGATGATAGTAGTTAAATTTTGGGGTCAAAATTCTTTTAAGGGGGTAGAATGTAACCTTTTCCCTTTTTGTGTTCTGAATATTTCATTTTTAGTCCTTTGACTATTTGACATTTGTTAGTTTATTTAGATATTGTATCGTGTTGACGGTGGTGATTTTGTTGAGAATTATGCTAATTTATGGTTTATTGTGAATAATAGTCCTTTTTAAGAGTTATTATTCTGTTTAATTGTATATGGTGGTTATGAACCCGTGAATTTTGAAGAATGCCGAAAAACGAGTCCTGACACGTCCGTTAATGTCCAGATGAGTTTTGAAGGGTTTAAAGTGAAAATATGGCAAGTAAATACTCTAAATTATTGGAAAAGTATTTTTAAAGTGAATGAAAATGATAAGTAACTTTGGGGAGTATTTTACGGTTGAGTTTTACGAGCTTTTAAGTGATCCCGACACGAAAAGAAAGACCTGAGACCCTCTTTGGATACCATAACCAGTTCTAGTCTCATAGGGGACATCAAGGAAAGATTTTAGCAAGTGTGTCCATGGTTGGTACACTTAAAAGATCCGTATCCTCCTTTTGAATAACACATAGTTCATTTTCACAAAATATCTCCTCTTTCTCTCCCTCTTGGCGTCTGAACAAAGCACACACACAAACACTTTTATTTTTGAAATTTTGATCAAAAACATGAAGATTGGTGATATATTGGGTTGATTCTAGATGGCTCGGGGTATGTCATTAAACAACGTTCGGTTAGTCCGTACGTGTTGAAATTTATATTTTTGAAGATTTTCTTGTAAGTTTTCAAATTTAAATTTCGTTTGTCCTTTTGGATTTATATTGATGCATAGATGCTAATTGTACAAGTTGATCGTTGTGAAAATTGATTTTTGGAAATGAAACGAATAAAAAAGGGGGTGTTTGGTTCGTCGGATTTAAAAGAGAAATAAAAGGGTTTTGTAGTTTTGATGTTGTGGTCGTGATGGTTGAATAACATATGTTTCTAGATAGCTTATTTTTAATAATAGCTTGTATAGCTTATTTCGGGCTTATTTTTAAGCTATTTTGTGGCTTATTTTGGGCTTAAAAGCCACGTCCTATGTTAAAATCACAAGGGAAGTGATTTTGATTATTTTCGTGTTATGGCGTATGTTCGTGGACTATTTTTGAGGCTTATGGTAGTAACCAAATGCGATACGTAGCTTATTAGCTTATTTTCAAGCTTAATATAAGCATTGTGGAGCTTATGGGCTCGAGGCCCAATAAGCCCATTTAGTCGTTGCTTTAATGGAGGGCTTATGATGTCTGAATATTTTCTGCAATTAGTAGAACTTATTGTTATAATAAATTGGCTTTGGTTTTGGGCTTGGATCGTATTTTGGACGAATAAATACCTTAATGGACCCTTATTGGGCCTTAAAGCCCAATAAGCGATATTTAGTCGTATTAAGAGTTTTGATGGACTTTTTGAAAGTGAAATGTATTGACGAAGTGATATTGAACGTTATTTTTAGGAAAAACGTTTTAGTAAACGTTAAAGATTAAGATTTTGGAATTTTGTCGAAAAGTGTTCGAAAGGTTTGAAATGTTAGAAATAAAGGATAAAAACCTTGGAAAACGTTGTATGAACGTACGGGTCATGTCGAAATTTTTTAAAACGTTTATACTTATAAATTTTTACTTAAAAACATGATTTTCGATTTTAAATAATAAAATATTATTTTATTATTATATGTCTTTAATAAATTCACTAAAAGACGAAAATATAATTTTTCTCAAAACTTCTCTAAAATGTTTATTATGAGTAAACGTTTTATTTTCAACCATATTATGATTATTTTTACGATGACTAAGGTTACCGAATGGACTTATCGAGATATATTTATAATTATTTATTATAATACATACTTATGTTACTATCTATTAAATTCTATAAATAAGTTATAAGTATGTATTATTGAGTAATGAGATTGATATGATTGTTGGGATATGTCGTCAACCATCACACCACTAAATTGTTATGGGTAATTGTACAACGCGTCTAAACTCTATGCATCAAACGTGAAGACTGTTTTGGGAATGAATGATTAAAATGGAACATTAACTGGCCTAGGTCATGTGCGGACGTTGTTGCATTTGCTGGTGTGATTGAGATTTGTTTGCTAAAGACTTGCTTGAGGTGAGTTCTCGTAGCCTTATTTTTCTACTGATTTTTCGTTGGGGGAAAATGATATTCAAATGTGTTTTGAACTGTTTTGAATTGAACTGTGTGAAATGTGGTTTTGTTTTGGGACAAGATACGTGCTTATGACTGCTATGTTAATATTATGTGTTGCATGATTGTTTAGATCGGATGGGTACACCTACCCAGTATTTGTGTGATTATTGGAGCGTATGGGTACGCCTACCCTAGTTTGTGTGTGGTCCTACCCTAATTTAGTGCTCCAGCTTGTAGGCCCTTTAGGTGCGTAAGTGACATCTGGTGATTGACTAGCGGGGATGCTATGTCAGGGATTGTTTGCATATATATATTCACTATCATATTGCACTATTGTCCACTGTTTGAAATATTGGCACAACTTTTGGGTTTAAGGTCAAACCTACGAGCTCACCAACTTTCTTGTTGACTTTTTCGAGTATCATTTTCAGGTGAAGTGAAAGAGGAATAAGTTGGTGATTTATGATAGCAGACTTAGAAGTATCCCGAGTGAATTTTTCATGTGAAGTCTTGCTTGTTTATTTTATTTGGTTTTAGTATTTGGAAGATTTTGGTTTAAGTTTAGATTTAGTCCCCTGTGAGGTATGGGTGTCAAACGGGTCAACCCGACCCGAACCCGACCCGAACCCGATAAAGCCTTATAGGGTCGGGTTCATTCGGGTTCAACTCGGCTTATCGGGTTGAACCCGATAAACCCGATAGCCTTATAGGGTCGGGTTAGGGTTATTTCTTAATATTTTATTGGGTTCGGGTTCAACCTGATAACCCGATGTTTATGCATTATAGTTTTTCTCTATATTGTATCTTGTGTTATAATTGATCATTATGTTGCACTCCCAAGTTTCTACCATTATCGGGGTGTAACAAATTGGTAATCAGAGGCAAGGTTATAGAGAACTAGGTGGGTTGGCCTAGAATATAACCTAAGATCCATCATTTAGTTACGTATAGGATCTATGTGTGCGATGTTCCTCTTTTGCTTGCTTTCGCGTGTTCGCTGTTTGGTGCTTTAGTTATGTCAGTCATTGAGATGTGTGAGCTCAATACCGAGTACGACTGGGAAAGGATGCAGATATAAATACGGTGGCCAACGTAGTTATAAAAGTATCACAACTTACTCGTACTTGGTAATACCGTTCACACAAATTAATGTTGACACAATAAGGTGGTATTATGTGTATATTTATATATATATCAAAGATATTCTATAATATGGTTAAGTCTTCCTAACCTACCTAACCGTTGCCCATGTTCTTCCTCATTTAATTTAATGCTGCCAAGGATGAGGAACCCAAGTGCAGGCCGGCCTTGCCGAATCCTGAGGAGATGAACGGGTGAACGGGTTGGTAGAGGTGGGAGGGGTAGAGGACCTAGGGGAGGTAATGATGACCGTGTTGACGAATTGAATGGTCAAGGGAATGACCAGGGGGAGGGAAGACAATGAGAATGTAAGAGAGTCAATGGGTGTGGGAATGGAGCACCCGAATTTCTCGACGATCTTGCCGCAAGCAATTGCATAACCTCTGACCCGCCATTCTAGCTCAGTTAGTAATCCAATATAATTTGGAGTCAAAATGGTAATTGGTTAATAAGAACCTTTTAGGAGAACGTTAGATTGTTGGTGAATAGCAACCGGGTACGTTTGTTTCATATAAGGAGTTTCTTAGCTTTAAACCTAAGGAAATATGATGTAAGGGAGGTGTAGTATTCTTACTCGATGAATTGAAAAAATGAGTCCGTGCAAGATATGAGTGGTTTGTAGTATTGACCAAAACGTAAAATTCACTGCTGGTTCATTTAGGTAAGGCTTTAAACGTAAGATAAACTCTCAGATCCGCAACGCTAAAGCTGGGAAGTTTGTTGATAGAATTCATGTACTGACTTTAGAGTTTATGATGATAGAAGAGTTTTTGTCCTAGTCATGAGATGCAAAAGTTAGAAACTGAGCTGTGGAATCATGTTATGGTCGGGGCTGGCCATGCGGCTTATACTGATAGATTCCATGAGTTGGCTAGATTAGTTCCCCATTTAGTGACTCCAGAAAGTAGGAAGATTGAGAGATACGTGTATGGCTTTGCTCTACAGATCCGTGGGATGGTGGCAGCATCTCACACCCTGAAAATTTTAGTTCAATATTTTAAACTATTCCGATCATTATTTTTTAGTTAGTATACTTACGTTTAAATCACCGTTTACCGAAGTTAACCCGCTAAATCTGGCAAAATGTCATCGACGCAGTTTCGACTTTGCATGTTGATTAGTTAAGATAAGTATATGAGTTATCTTTATCTTTTATCAAGTTTTTTGTAGTTTATGATCACTCCCGGTAATTATTTTTACGCTTTAACGTTTAAATTGTGTTTAAATCTTTTCGTGTAAACTTTAGTTATCGTCCATCTCATGTTCATAAGCCAAAACTTTTGTTCATTCCTCCCCTTCTACGCAAAACATACGCATACACACACTTAATCAAATCAAAGAGCATCTTTTATCCTTATTTTGAATTTCAAAAATAAAACACCATCACATGCAAGATAGTAACACCTTTGTATTCATCTTCCATGCATGAACATGTGATTCTTACACTTCTTTGTCTTTATTCACCCATAAAGGACCACAACTCCACTAAGCATTTGATTTAATTTAGAAACTAGTGATTTAAGCTTGACCCTCCCCCCATCCTTTTTGGCTTGTGTTTGCGTCCGAACCCAACCACACACACCTTTGGTGTGTGTTGGTCACTTAGCCATTTGGTTACATATCTTTGACTAGTCATGAGCCCTTAACCTAGCCTTTTCCTATAAATACCTTGCATTCTCATAACTTAGGGTTTCATTCTCATTTCATAGCCTCAAAAATCACACAACTCTCTCTTTTTCTCTCCTCTTGCTCACGGCACACACATACATACATATACTTTCCATAGTTTTGATTTCTTTCAAGATTCACTCATTCCAAGTTCATTTCTAAGGCTACCTAAGGTGTTTGCAAGTATTGGTTCTTTGGTTTAAAGGTTTTTCTTCAAGATCTAAGTTAGGGTTTCAAGATTTGTTGTTGGGTTTTATAGATCTATTATTTTGGGTATAGATTTTATGATTTCTCTACTTGTTCTTCATTCTTGTAAGTGTCTTGAATCTTTCTTTGTGGTTTACTTATGTTCTTCTTATATGTTCAAGATCCATACATCCATATGTTGTGTTTTAATTTTTGAAAGATTATAAAACAAGATTTTATAAATAATGATGTTACCTTGTTTTCACTAGTTATGTTCTTGGTGAGATGAGAGTTGAATGAGAGCTGCAACAATAGAAATAAAGGGATTAGGTTAGATTTATGTGTGTTTTTATTGTGGATTAGTTGTGAATAGATATTAGGCTAGATTAAGCACTATTGTGAAGTTTGGGTGGATTTTGGTTGCGTTTTTGACAAAAAGTGCTTGCTGTCCCGAATTTGTTTTGGGGTTTTGGTCGACCTAAAAATGTTTTCATTAGGCATAAAAGTAGTTTTTGGAGAGCTCGTTCCAAATAGATAGTTTTTCATATATCGCACATTAAAATTGGATTTAAAACGACCAAGTTATAGCCAAATGAAACTTGAAACATTTTTTGACAAAACCGGATGAATAGTGTGCTGATGTGAATAGTAAAATGAGTTTTCGGACACTTTCGGACATTTTTGGACTTTCTAAACACTAGCGAAACATATAGTAACACATACCTATTGATTAGTATCATTTAAAGACGTCGTTAACATATTTTAGGAAAAGCGAGAAAGTTACTAAAAATAGTAAGTTTGGTAAAAATTTAGCGAAACGGAAATAAAAGTTAAGCGATTAAGGCTAGTTAGTACGTTTTGAAAATATGGAAACTTAATAAATATAAGGGACGATATTAATATTTTGAAACTAAAAACTTTCCTAAAATAGAAACTTTCTAAAAATAGTAATTTTTGGTTAAACGCCGAAACTTAACGAAAAACTATATGATTTTATTTCGTCATGATTTGATAATCAAACTAAAGCAAACACACATGGATGTATTTTGGTGATGAACATATTGTGAAATTCTTGGCATACTTTCCGTGTTATTTGAGAACTTTATTATTCCTAGGCCGCGGCTTAGATTTCAAATATCATCTTTTACTTGCTGATTTTCATTTGCTCATTTTGGCTAAAAGGTGATGATAGCCCCCATGTTTTATACTACTTTACTTTACCTATTTGGGTGAGAAACATTGCTTCTATTTTAAAACTATGGACACAGTTACCTTTAGGTTCCTTTTCCTGATTAGTGTTGCCTAGGTACGAATAGACAAACTAATGCTCCGAATTATCATGAACCGTCATTGTTTAACCGACCGTACTGGTTAAGAAAGCCCGATGGTGTAAATAGATCTATTTGGACTAATTACCCCTATCCGGGTAAGTAGCGCTTACTAGTTTCGGAGGTCCGAACAAACAGATATATACCATGTCGGAATGTCAATAGGTGATCCAGGTCAGATACCTTTAGGGAGAGGAATACTATTTGGCGTAGGTATGGGATTTGAGATTGTTGCTAGTGATGTTAGGGAGGATGATGAGGAGTTTGAGGCAGAGGCTAGTTCGGCAGACACGAGAGAGACCGTTGTAGATCCATTGGCTATTGGTGATAGTTTTGAGACTTCTAAAGGAGGTATTCTTAATCTTGAGGATACCATTTATTATATAGTTCACTACATGTCAGATGTTCGTATTGATAGGATTACTGAGATTAAGACCACTTAGAGGCAGTTGGAGGCTAGTCAGTTGGTAGCTAGTGGAGAGAGAGCTAGTTTGGTTGAGAGGATTGGGAGTTTAAGACTGGAGTACCTAAAGGTTCAAGCCATGTTGAGTATAGAGAGAGATCAGATTAACAGTCTTCGTTGGCACATGGCACTTTCGCAGGAGGAGTTTCTTCAGGTTCGTAGGGATCGTGATGATACTCGAAGGAGACTTAGGAGGTTGGAGTCGTATGTTGAGAAACATTAGGTTTTTCGAGCTCCTAGACTAGTAATTACCCATGACATGTAGGACATTATACAGATGGTTGTCTAGATGTTAGCAGTAGAAATAATCGAAAATCATGTACCTAAAGTTGGATTGGTTAGTAACCGATTATCTTTTATTCGTGAACTGCAAAGCATGTTTTGGATTCTCTCTCGTATTCAATACTATATTGTGTATTACTTATTCTGGCAAAACATGTTCTATTGTATTTTCCTATATAAACCCTATTTACCATTTATAATGGCTATATCTCGTATCGAATCTCATCGTGCGTTATGTCTTGTGACATAGAACAATGACTATCACGTCGCTCCGGTAATGAACACCGACCCCTGAAGCAATCAAGAACTCATTAACCGATGTGTAGAAGAAGCGTTGGCTGCTCATGAGCAACCCATGCCAGCCAATACTATCGAGGCTGAGAATTCAAAGCCAGAAAAGGCAGCGATGGCGATAATGGAAAATGGTGGAAATGGTACTCCAAACGAGATGGTAGAGGTGGATAGACCTGTTGCTAAGAAAGCAACATATCCGCACATCAAAAGTATCAACCACCACTTTAAGGGAACGGAAGGAGTTGTCGGGTTGATAAGGTGGTTTGAGAAGATGGAAACAGTGTTCCATATCAGCAATTGTCCAGAGAAATACCAAGTCAAGTATGCTACTTGCACACTATTAAACATGCGTATAACTTGGTGGGAACGAGATACATAAGAGGACTATTGAACTGAGCGTAGTCTCCATGTCATGGAGAGAGCTCATGAAGCTAATGACTGAAGTGTACTGCCCAAGAAATGAGATTCAAAAGATGGAATCTAATCTGAGAATCTGACCGTGAAGAACAACAATTTAGATGCATATACTCAGAGATTTCAAGAGTTGACTATGATGTGCACCAAGATGGTCCCCGAGGAGGAGGATCGGGTTGAGAAATTCATTGGAGGACTCCCCGATAACATCCAAGGGAATGTAATTGCCGCTGAACCTACAAGACTGCAAGATGTTGTTCGAATTGCTAACAACTTAATGGACCAAAAGTTGAAGGGATATGCTGTGAAAAATGCTGAGAACAAAAGGAGATTGGAGGTCAATCAGAGAGACAACCGTGGACAGCAGCCACCATTCAAAAGGCCAAATGTTGGAGGTCAGAATGTGGCAAGAGCTTATACGGCTGGCAACAATGAGAGAAAAAAACCATATAATGGCCCGTTGCCCCTCTATTTAACAAGTGTAAGCATCATCATGAAGGGCCTATGCACTGTGAGATGTGGGAAGTGCAACAAGGTTGGGCATTTGACCCAGGATTGTAAGGTCACAAGTTCCACTACTTCTACTCAGAGAGGTCAAGTAGTGAATCAGAGAGTTTTTACTTGTTTCGAGTGTGGAAGGCAAGGACACTACAGGAGTGATTGCCCAAAGCTGAAAGATCAAAACCGTGGAAATAAGGCTGGAAACAAGAATGGAGTTGGTGAAGCAAGAGGAAAAGCATATGTGCTGGGTGGAGGAGAAGCTAACCCCGATTCCAATGTCGTCAAGGGTATGTTTCTTCTCAATAACCACTATGCTTCTATGATATTTGATTCAGGCGCCGATAGAAGTTTCGTGTTGACTACTTTTAGTACCATGCTTGATATAACCCCCGATACTTTAGACGTTAGCTATGCTGTCGAATTAGCCGACGGGAGAATTTCTGAGACTAATACCATACTTAGAGGCTGTACGTTAGGATTTTTAGGTCACCCATTCAATATTGACCTAATGCCAGTAGAACTTGGTAGTTTTGACGTCATCATCGGCATGGATTGGTTAGCGAACCATCATGCGATAATCGTTTGTGACGAAAAGATCGTGCGAATTCCCTATGGAGATGAAGTTTTGATAGTTCAAGGTGATAGAGACGACAAAGGAGAGAAGTCGAAGTTGAGCATTACATCGTGCACTAGAACTCAGAAATATATTAAGAGAGGTTGCTTAATTTTTCTGGCACAAGTGATGCAGAATGAAATCAAGGACAAGTCAGAGGAGAAGCGACTTGAGGACATGCCGACTGTACGGGACTTTCTGGAGGTATTCTTAGAGACTTGCGTGGATTACCACCATCGCGACAAGTTGAATTTCAAATCGACTTGGTCCTAGGTGTTGCACCTGTGGCACGAGCTCCATATAGATTAGCACCGTCGAAACTGCAAGAACTGTCTACTCAACTGCAAGAACTTTCTGACAAGGGATTTATAAGACCGAGTTCCTCACCCTGGGGAGCCTCGGTCTTATTTGTCAAAAAGAAAGATGGATCTTTTTGGATGTGTATCGATTACCGTAAGCTGAACAAGCTGACTGTGAAGTATCGATATCCACTTCTAAGAATCGATGACCTGTTTGATCAGTTGCAAGGATCAAGCGTCTACTCTAAGATCGACCTGAGATCTGGTTATCATCAAATCATAGTTCGAGAGGAAGACATTCCAAAGACAACGTTTAGGACACGCTACGGTCACTATGAGTTTCAAGTGATGTCGTTTGGACTGACCAACGCACCGGCGGTATTCATGGATCTGATGAATCGGGTGTGCAAACCGTACTTAGATAAATTCGTGATTGTTTTTATTGATGACATCTTGATCTACTCCAAGAGCGAAGAAGAGCACGCAGAACACCTTAAGTTAATCCTGGAGTTGCTTAAGAAGGAGGAATTGTACGCCAAGTTTTCGAAGTGTGAATTTTGGCTGTCAAAGGTACAATTTCTTGGTCACGTGATTGATAGTGAAGGCATTCACGTGGACCCAGCTAAGATTGAGTCAATCAAGGATTGGGCATCGCCTAAGACTCCGACAGAGATTCGTCAATTTCTAGGTCTTGCTGGCTATTACCGACGATTTATCGAAGGTTTCTCAAAAATTGCCAAGCCTATGACGAAGCTGACTCAAAAGAACATGAAGTTTGATTGGAGTGAAAAGGCAGAAGCTGCATTTTAACTGTTGAAGCAGAAGTTGTGTAGTGCACCGATTTTGGCTTTACCCGAAGGTAGTGAAACTCCGTGGTTTACTGTGATGCTTCTGGTAAAGAATTAGGCGCAGCTTTGATGCAAAGGGAGAGGGTCTTAGCCTACACGTCACGCCAACTTAAGATTCATGAGAAGAATTACACTACACATGACTTAGAGCTTGGAGCTGTAGTGTTTGCTCTCAAAATGTGGAGACATTATTTGTACGGCACGAAGTGAGTTGTGTTAACTGATCATAAGAGTTTGCAACATATTCTAGATCAGAAAGAGTTGAACATGAGACAACGTAGATGGTTGGAGCTGTTGAGCGAATACGACTGCGAGATTCGTTATCATCCGGGAAAAGCAAACGTGGTGGCGGATGCCTTGAGCCGAAAGGAACAGAATAAGCCACTACGAGTTCGATCTTCAGTTTTGACGATTGGTCTGAACCTCCCTGTGTAGATCTTAGAAGCTCGGGTTGAGGCGAGAAAGGAGGAGAATTATGGAACAGAAGATAAGAAGCTTGAGCAACGTGCTGATGGAACGTTATGCTTGAATGGGAGAAGTTGGATACCCTGTTTTGGTGACTTAAGAGAGTTGATTGTGAATGAATCGCATAAGTCAAAGTATTCGGTACATCCTGGATCGGACAAGATGTACCAAGATTTAAAGAAGCTGTATTGGTGGCCGAATACGAAGGCTGAGATTGCCACATACGTCAGTAAATGTTTGACATGTGCCAAAGTAAAGGCCGAATACCAAAAACCATCCGGTTTCTTGGTTCAACCTGTGATCCCAGTATGGAAGTGGGAAAACATTACTATGGATTTCGTTACTAAGCTGCCAAAGACGACGTCTGGTCAAGATACAATTTGGGTAATTGTAGACCGACTCACAAAGTTTGCTCATTTCTTACCAATAAAGAAAACCGACTCAATGGAGAAGTTGACGAGACAATATTTGAAGGAATTAGTCTCGAGGCATGGAGTGCCAGTTTCGATTATTTCTGACCGAGACAGTAAGTTTACCTCTCATTTCTGGAAATCATTGAACGAAGCCCTAGGTACTCAATTGGATATGAGTACGGCTTACCATCCACAGACTGATGGTCAGAGTGAGAGAACCATCCAAACCTTGGAGGACATGCTACGTGCTTGTGTGATTGATTTTGGGAAAGGTTGGGATAAATGACCTCATTTGGTGGAGTTTTCCTGACAACAACACTTTATCACACGAGTATCAAATTGCACCGTTGAAGCTCTCCTACGGCCGAGAAATGTCGATCGCACTATTTGTTTTGGTGCCGAGGTTGGAGATGCTCAGCTCACTGGTCTGGAAATTGTTCATGAAACATCTGAGAAGATCATTCAGATTAAGAAGCGTATTCAAGCTGCACGAGATAGACAGAAGAGCTACGCCGACAGGAGACGTAAGCCATTGGAGTTTGAGGTTGGAGATAAGGTCATGTTGAAAGTGTCACCGTGGAAAGGAGTGATACGTTTCGGCAAACGGGGAAGTTGAACCCTCGTTATATTGGACCTTTCAAGATTCTTGATAAAGTAGGAACGCTTGTGTATCGACTTGAACTCCCAGAGCAATTGAGCCGAGTTCATAGCACGTTCCATGTTTCTAATTTAAAGAAGTGTTTCGTAGATGAACCACTAGCTATTCCATTAGAAGAGATCCAGATTGATGACAAGCCCCATTTCATTAAAGAACCAGTTGAAATTATGGATCGAGAAGTTAAACGGATAAAGTAAAGCCACATTCCAATCGTAAAGGTCCATTGGAATTCGAGACGAGGGCCCGAGTTTACTTGGGAGCGCGAAGACCAAATGAAGAAAAAGTACCCTCACCTTTTCGTTAATCCTGAACCCACATCTTAAGCTTTGAGGACAAAGCTTCTTTAACGGGGGAAGAATGTCACACCTCGAAAATTTTAGGTCAATAATTTAAACTATTCCGATCATTAATTTTTTTTTTATACGTCACGTTTGAATCCGGCAGTTTACCGGGAAGTTAACCCGCGTAAATCTAAAAAACGTCATCGGACGCGTTTCGACTTCGGATTTTGATTAGTTTAGATATTATATGAGTTATTTTATCTTTTCTAAGTGTTTTGTAGTTTACGATCACTCCCGGTATTTATTTTTACGCTTTAACGTTTAAATTGCGTTTTTCGCGTTTTTGACCTAACGAAACCCCGAAAACCCAAAATCTTTTTGTGTAAACTTTAGTTATCGTCCATCTCATGTTCATAAGCCAAAAATTTCGTTCATCCCTCCCCCTCTACTCAAAACACACGCATACACACACTTAATTAAATCAAAGAGCATCTTTTATCCTTATTTTGAATTTCAAAAATAAAACACCATCACATGCAAGATAGTGACACCTTTGTATTCATCTTCCATGCATGAACATGTGATTCTTACACCTCTTTGTCTTCATTCACCCATGAAGGACCACAACTCCACTAAGCATTTGATTTAATTTAGCAACTAGTGATTTAAGCTTGAACCCCCCCCCCCTTGTGGCTTGTGTTTGCGTCCGAACCCAACCACACACACCTTTGGTGTGTGTTGGTCTTGGTGTGTGTTGGTTGCTTACTTGGTCTTATGGTGACTCAAAACCCTAGACCTTATCCTATATAAACCATGTTATACTCATTTTAGGTCATCTCATTCATTTCACAAGTCACCAACAAAAATTTTCTCTCCCTCCTTCCCTCTTGAAGCCCACGGCTCACACACACCCTTTTAGGGTTTTCATATCTTTGATTTTTATCAAGATTCACTCATTCCAAGTTCATTTCTAAGAACATCTAAGGTGTTTTGAAGCATTGGTTCTTTGATTTAAGGGTTTTATTCAAGATCTACAAATTAGGGTTTGGTTATTATTTGGGGTTTTTCTAGATCTATTATTTTGGGGTATAGATCTTGTGATTTCACTACTTGTTCTTCATTCTTGTAAGTATCTTGAATCTTTCCTTGTGGTTTTCCTTATGTTCTTCTTATATGTTTAAGATCTATACATCCATATGCTGTGTTTCAATTTTTGAAAGATTTTAAAGACAAGATTTCATAAATAATGATACTACCTTATTTTACTAGTTAAATATTATGTTCTTGGTGAGATGAGAGTTGATGAGTGTTGCAACAATAGAAATGAAGGGATTATGTTAGATTTAGGTGTGGTTTTGTTGTGGTTTAGTTGTGAATGGAGATTATGCTAGATTAGGCACTATTGTGAAGTTTGGGTGGATTTTAGTTGTGTTTTGACAAAAAGTGCTTGTTGTCCCGAATTTGTTTTGAGGTTTTGGTCTACCTAAAAATGTTTTCATTATGCGTAAAAGTAGTTTTTTGAAGAGATCATTTTGAATAGATAGTTTTTCATATATCACACTATAAGAACGGATTTAAAACGACCAAGTTATGGCCAAATGAAACTTGAAACATTCTTTGGCAAAACCAAATGAATAGTTGCTGATGTGAATAGTAAAACGGGTTTTCGGACACTTTCGTACATTTTTGGACTTTTTAAACATTATATAGTAACACTTATATATTGATTGGTATTGTTTAAAGACGTCGTTAACATATTTTGGGAAAAGTGAGAAAGTTACTAAAAATAGTAAGTTTGGTAAAAAATTAGCGAAACGGGCATAGAAGTTAAGCGATTAAGGCTAGTTAGTGCGTTTTGAATTATGGAAACTTAAAAAATGTAGGGGACGGTATTAACGTCCCGAAACTAAAAACTTTCCTAAAATATAAACTTTCTAAAAATAGTAATTTTTTGTTAAACGCTGAAACTTAACAAAAAAATTATATGATTTCATTTCATCATGTTTTGTTAAACCAACTAAAGCAAACACACAAGGATGTATTTTGGTGATGAACATATTGTGCAATTCTTGGCATACTTTTCGTGTTTCTAAGACGCGTTATTTTTCTAGGCCGCAGCTAGATTTCTATATCATCTTTTACTTGCGTGATTATCATTTGCTCATTTTGCTAAGGTGAGTTCATAGCCCCATGTTTTACTACTTTTACTTTACTATTTTGTGGTGAGAAACATTGCTTGTTTTCAAACTATGGACACAGTTACTTTACGTTTCCTTTTCCTGATTACGTGTTGCCTAAGTAGCGAATAGACCACTAATGCTCGAATTATCATGAACCGTCAATTGCTTAACTGACCGTACTGGTTAAGTGAGCGCGAATGTTGTAAATAGATCTATTAGGAGTAATTATCCCTATCCGGGCAGGTAGCGCTTACTTGTTTCGGAGGTCCCGAACAAACGGATATATACCATGTTGGAATGTCAATAGGTGATCTTGGTCAGATACCTCTAGGGCGTGGAAGACTATTTGGCATATAAAATTCTTCCTTTTAAATTGAGCTTTGGTGTCATGAGCTTAGTGCAAACGTAAATGCTTTTTTTGTGAAGTTGTATCTGTTATAACTGTCACGTGCGTATTGTGAACTTGTGGTCCACTTTTAATATTAAATTCAAACCTATGAATTCACTCAACTTTATGTTGACCGTTTTAGCATGTTTTTCTCAGGTGCTTAGTTGTGGATGTCTTTGCTTGCTATTTGGTGTCGCTATGCATTGGGCCGATTTTCAAGAAATGCTATTATCTACTGTTTAAACATCGTTGTCAATTTCTAAAACTTTTATTCGCTTCCGCATATTATCTTTAAACTTATGTCAAACTTTAACTATTTTAATTAATGCAACGATGTTGGATTTTCAAACGTACCCTTAGAGGTCATTCTTTGTATCTTGTGTGATGTGTATTATGACGTCATGCCCCCGGACACGTGTTTCCGACTAGGCCCCGTTTGGGGGTGTGACAAAGAACCAGGTAGTATATCTAGGTCTGGTCTATAACCAGTATGTGATCCTAAGTGCCTTACCTGCTTACATATATATCTTATAATAATGGCGTTTAATATATATAAGTACTGATTATATATATCATATTGCCATAATTACGTTATTCATCATTTTGCCATATCATATTTCGCATCGTACTTATTTCTTGGCTTTGTTTGCACGTGCATGGTTTCATATAAAGATGATTTATATAAACTTGTGCTTGTGCAGGTCATGGTTGCTCCTGTTATTTCTATTTCGTCTGATACATATGAGGAGAGTGTGGGTTCTCATGCCCTACGAGTGATTCTCCTTAGTGCTATTCCTGCTATTATCCTTGTTATCCCTGAGGTTCCTATTGTTCCAACTGACCCTATAGTTGCACCGGAGGTGGGGATAGTTTCAGTCGTCTCACCTTCTGGGGTACTTGATTTAGTGGATTATTCACCTTCTTTTGATTATGATCCATCGGAGGATTCTTTACCTCCCGCACCAGATTTGCCATTGGTTTCACCCTTTTGTGTTCTGATGACACGGAGGCAGACGGTGAGTCCGAGCCTGCTGAGTAGAGACCCATATCGTCATCTCATGATACTCTTGTACCATTATCAGAGTTTCCCCTCGCACCTATTGTTGCCCCACCTAGGATTCGTCGACGTTCAGCGACTCTTATCCGACCCGGTGATGCTATCCCTTTCGGACGACCTTATCGCACCCACCTCAATGGGCCGCATAAGTTGTTGACTGCAAAGAAGAGAGTTAGACCCATTCCTGCTCGTAGACTTGCATGGAGACGTGTATCTCATCATTCATCGGATCATCATTCTTCACCAGACTCATCTTATTCTAGTGCACCTTCAGATCATTCCTTATCCAGACGTACACCACCAGACACCACCGATGCTGATTCATCTACACCACAAAGGTTTGTTCATCGATCACTTACTAGGACTCCACGACATAGTGAGGCTTTTAGACGTTGGAGGTCTGCACCATTGTCTACCCCTCACCCATCGACTACATCAGAGTTATCCTTAGGTTCATCTTCTGAGAGGTCATTGAATTCATCTTCACCTTCTTCTAGGCCATCTCGCAAGAGATGTAGGTCCCCTACTGCTTCGGTACCATCACCTACTCATGTTTCGAGGTCGATAGCCCCTACTTCTACTGATCTTTTACCACCTCGCAAGAGGTTTAGAGATTCATACTCACCAGAGGATAGCGGAGAGGAGCATATGTAGGTGGATACTGCTGATGCAGAGGCTGTTGCAGATATAGGTAATATTGAGGGAGTTATAGCTCACCTTGAGGATGGTGTAGGTATGGGATTTGAGATTGCTGCTAGTGATGTTATGGAGGATGATGAGGAGTTTGATGTAGAGTCTAGTGCGGCAGACACGAGAGAGATCGATGTAGATCCATTGGTTATTGGTGATAGTTCAGAGTCTTCTAGAGGAGGTATACCTAATCTTGAGGATACTATTTATGATATAGTTCACTACATGTTAGGGGTTCGTATTGATAGGATTACTGAGATTGAGACCACTCAGAGACAGTTCTAGTGGAGAGCGAGCTAGTTTGGTTAAGAGGATTGAGAGTTTGAGACTGGAGTACCTAAAGGTTCGAGCTATGTTGAGTATAGAGAGAGATTGGATTGACAGTATTCGTTG